>CAUYLG010020708.1:0-150472 GCA_963573385.1 Cacajao melanocephalus
TGTGTCAGGGGGAGTGTACTACGCCTCTGTCCGTTACCATGGGTGCCATTAACTTTGATCCCTTGACTAGGGTGGTGTCTGGCCATTTTCTTCCCTGTAAAGTTACTATTTTTCACTTTGTAATTAATTGGTATCTCTTGAAGAGATTCTTTGAGACTAAGTAAGTATCTGCTTCCAAGCTGACTTTCTCATCTTACTTTCACCCACTAGTTTTAGCATTTGTGGATGATTCTTTGCTTCAAACAATTATTGCTGTGGTGGTTGCCAGATGGTTACATTTTCTCATTTAGTCTACAGACCATGAGATGGGTAGTGTTATTATCCTAATATCACAGATGGGAAAATAGGCTTACATCAATTAAATAACTTCCTCAAGGTTATGGCTCATGCGTATGGTGGGACAATAGTGTGGACATTTCAGGGCATGCTTCGTGGACCCTCCTGGCCAGAAAGGTGGTCGGTAAGAGGCATTGTAGCTGTTCTTAGAAAACATAAATTAGAAAGTACAGTGGACTTTATTCAATGTGATTCTGCATCAAGTTTGATCCATTTATTGTTTTGGAAAAATAACCTTCATGATGACAAATTCTAGGAATAGAACAGTAGAAATGAAGTCATGGTCAAAATTGCCAACTCTAGAAGGGTCCTTCTCAAGGAGACGCAAGTGGCACTTCAGCTGAGCCCCCATTTGGGGGTCGTTCCATCAGTGACCTCAGGGAGTGCAGGCAGGGCTGCCTTAGAAGGGAGCTACGCTGGAAAACCGCTCGTCTGCTTTTGGTAACAGAATCCCCCTGGAAGAGCTCCAGCATGGGCTTGTGTGAGATCAGGTTTCACACTCCAGCGAGCAGACTCCCCAAAGCCCCAGTTAATTGGTATTAAGCACCCAGCTTTCTTTTCCCACTTATCTTCCTTGAATCCTTTCAACCAATCAGAGACGTGGCATGCAAACAAGCCTTTGGAGGGGTTTCTATGACCAATAATCCAAGGCCCAAGCAAGCGGGGTTCTGGGCAGCTCTGTACAGAGCACCTCGAAGCTTATCGGTGGAGAAGCTATGAGAGGAACTGAGACTATCATCGCTGGGGTCCCTGCAGGGCTGCGTGGAGTGCCCTCCAGACCCTTTTAAGGAAAATAAATTTTACCTCTGCTGCTTCTGGTTCTGTTCTGCAAACTCTGACCTTAATGAGTAACTCATCGCCACAAAAGGGGATAATTAGAAGCGGGTGATCTGGGATAGTGCCTGGGCTGTGGGTCTTCTGGTTCTCGCTTGAGACTAGAAATTAGGAGCCCAGGATTCTTTCCCCACGAATTCTGTGCAGCGAGGTAAGTCCTCTTACTGTGCTCTAACTTTCCCACCAGAAAATAGTATTTTATTTTCTAGCAGAAATGCAGTTGTACACTAGGGCTAATATGTTTGTGATGTTCTCTGAGCAGCCCAGAGCAAGAGCCTACTGTACAAACCCAGCAGCACTCTGTCTGCAGAACAGATGGCCATGGTAGTAAAAGTGTAACAGGCTGAAGACACCCTGACTTTGTCATATTAGTTCATGTGTCCTGGTAAATCGTAGGTCTCTATACTACACACTTTAAGAGAAAATCGACTAAATGGCTTAGGAACTTTGTTAAAATAAACACAACAAAATACAAACGTACTTGATTCCAGCTGCCTTTCTACAGGTGGCTTCCTAAGATGAAGCAGCTATCCCTAGAGTAACAAGAAACCTAAGGCCTACACACATCCTGTACAATCAAGAGAGGAGTGACATTTCAAAGGGGCATTCAAGAATAGTTAGAATGCCTTGGACTCCAGTGTATTTAAAGTCCTGCAGAAGAATTGATCTTTACATTTCCTAGGGAAGGTGATGGCATTGCCTTTCTTGGCAATGTGTTCTATGACAGTGTGAGTTCTTTGTGGGCAGGGTTCTACCTTTGTATCACCCTTGCCTGGTTTAGTCCCTGGCAAACAGTAAGTGTTCAATAAACACCAGTTGAATGAATATCAGAGTGATTACAATTCCTCCACTAAGTTCATTCTTCTCATTTATCAACCTTAATATCTCTTCTTGCAAATGGCATCCCTTCTTAGAAATTGAGTAGAACGACTCACGTTACTCAATGTAGAGGATAGGTCTATTACAGCTTCTCTGCCCACAGCTTTTCCTGCTATAAATGGCCATCCACCATTAAAATCCTCCACTCCTCCTGGCCTTGGGTGATAGGGCTGGGTGGGTTCCTGGCTCTGCCCTGTCCGAGAAGTTAAGTCTTGCATGGCTTGGCTCTTTGCCAGTCATTTGGAATTAGGAAATGAGAGAGAGTAGAATTTGGTCTGGGGCACGGGGCTGTCTGGGGCCCTAGCAGACTAATAATGCACCTAGGAAGCTGGTCTGCAGGGAGAAGAGTAGGGCAGTGAGCAGCGGAAGATGGATGGAATGCTGTGTGGCCCTGAGAGGCAGAGAGAGGCTGGGTTCCCAAGGGCATCAGGAATGCCACCTGCACATGGTTTCTTGGATTTGAGAGATGTTTCTTGTGTTTACCTTGAATCCCTCTCCATTCTACTCGAGCTAACCTCAGTGAAGAGTGTTCTTCCCACATCCTATTATCTTGTCTGAAGTGGAAACAAATTCTTATCTTAGCCTCTTAAAAAGTCTGTATGAGCTCCTGGCCACTGGTTTGAATGGAAGGAGTCTCTTTCGAAAACTTTTAAGTTTTCTTTGTTTCTTTGCTGTAGCCTCTTCGGTATTCTTGTCCCTCACCTCCGAGTGGGTATCCTGAACAGAAGATGATGTTGCTTCTTTAAAAATATTTTTTGTTTGTTTGTTTTTTAGAGACAGGTTCTTGCTCTGTCACCCAGGCTGGAGTGCAGCGGTGTGAAACATGAGACTTCTAATAAAAGTCTGACAAATGCTGTTGAGACTGAGAAGAGTATCTCAAAATCCTGATGCAGTCATGTCTTGGTTATATTACCCACAGCCATTATTAAAACAATTACTGGGTTTTCAAATTAGAAAATATAGTTTATTTTAAATACATAAAATCCATTTGAAAATAATCCTATCTATCTCTATCGTCTAATTATCTATCTAGTATCTGTCATCTATGTATGTAGGTAATGTATCTATCTGTCTATCTATCTATCTAGCTAACCCCATGGTAATTATGCTGTTCTCCATCCCTCTGCATCCTTCTATATGAATCTCCTACATCCTTCATTTATTATTGTTATTGTTTTGAGACGGAGTCTCCACCCAGGTTGGAGTGCAATGGCATGATCTCGGCTCACTGAAATCTCTGCCTCCTGGGCTCAGGTGAATCTCCTGCCTCAGCCTCCTGAGTAGCTGGGATTACAGGTGCCTGCCATCACGCCTGGCTAATTTTTGTATTTTTAGTAGAAATGGGGTTTCACCATGTTGGCCCGGCTGGTCTCGAACTCCCGAACTCAGGTAATTCACCCACCTCGGCCTCCCAAAGTGTTGGGATTACGGGTGTGAACCACCATGCCTGGCCCTTTCTATTTTTTATTCTGCTAAATCTAGCAAACATTCAGAGAGATGTGTGCTAGAATCTCCCACAATGTTTTTCAGTTAGTCTCTTTTTCCTTATAATTCTAACAATTTAATATATTCTGAGGTTGTTTTATTAAATTAATATGTTAAAGACAGTGAACTTTCCCTTTATCACTGTGTAGTGAGCATCTTTTCCCCTGGTTAAGCTTTTCGTCTCAACGTTTGTGCCGCCTCATGTTGTGTAACAATACCAGCCTACGTTTGATGTGTATTTATTTGACATGCTTTTTTTCTTTTCTTTTTATTATTTATTTATTTATTTTGAGACAGAGTCTCACTCTGTTGTTCAGGCTGGAGGGCAGTGATGCAATCTCAGCTCACTGCAACCTTATCCTCCGGGGTTCAAGCAATTCTCTTGCCTCAGCCTCCCAAAAAGCTGGAATTACAGGCGCATGCCACCATGCCTGGTTAATTTTTGTATTTTTAGTAGAGACGGGGTTTCACCATGTTGGCCAGGCTGGTCTCAAACTCCTGATCTCAAGCGGTCTGCCCGTCTCAGCCTCCTGAAGTGCTGGGTTACAGGCGTGAGCCACTGTGCCAAGCTGGCATGTTTTTTCTCTATTTCTTTATTTATAGTGTTTCTTTACTAGTGTGTTTTAAACATATCTTTTTTTTTTTTTTTTGAGACAGCTTCACTCTTGTTGTTCAGGCTGGAGTGCAACGGCATGATTGTGGCTCACTGCCACCTCCACCTCCTGGGTTCAAGTGATTCTCCTGCCTCAGCCTCCCTAGTAGCTGGGATTACAGGCATGCACCACCACATCAGGCTAATTTTTTGTATTTTTAGTAGAGACGGGGTTTGTTTATGTTGGTCAGGCTGGTCTCGAACTCCCAACCTCAGGTAATCTGCCTGCCTTGGCCTCCCAAATGCTGTAATTACAGGTGTGAGCCACTGTGCCTGGCTAAACATATCTTTTATAGAAACACGTAGCCAGATTTTGATTTTTAAAAAGTAATTGAAGAATCTTTCTTCTACCTGGTAAATAGATACCTATTATGATTGCAGATCAATTTTTCCTTTTCACTTATTCTACCTTTTCTTTGCTTTAACTTCCCTATTATCCACTTTGTTAATTTAGTTTTCATTCTTTTTTTCCTCCTTACATCTTGATTTCATTGGAAGCTATGCATACTATTTCTATTTTTTTTTTTGCTGATTATCCTAAAAATGTAACATGGTGCTTCATATTAGTGTCAAGGTAAGTGTTATTTACATACTTCCTGACTAATAATACTTGATTAGTACCTTAGAATATTTTAATTTCAACCACCCTTCCCATTTGATATGGTTTGGCTCTGTATCCCCACCCAAATCTCATCTCGAATTATAATTCCCAGGAGTCGAGGGAGGGACCTGGTGGGTCACAGGGATGGTTTCCCCCATGCTGTTCTTGTGATAGTGAGTGAATTCTCACAAGAGCTGAGAGGGTTCTGGCAGTTTCTCCTGCACTCTCTCTCTTCTGCCACCATGTAAGACATGCCTTGCTTCCCCTTTGCTTTCTGCCATGATTGTAAGTTTCCTGAGGCCTCCACAGCCATATGGAACTGTGAGTCAATTAAACCTCCTTTGTTTATAAATTACTCAGTCTCAGGTAGTATCCTTATAGCAGTATGAAAATGGGCTAATACAGAAGATTGGTACCAGCACAGTGGGATATTGCTATAAAGATAACCTGAAAATGTCTAGCAGTTTTGGAACTGAGTAACGGGCAGAAGTTGGAACAGTTTGGAGGGCTCAGAAGAAGACAGGAAGATGTGGGAAAGTTTGGAACTTCCTGGAGACTTGTTGAATGGTTTTGACCAAAATGCTGATAGTGATGTGGACAATGAAGTCCAGGCTGAGGTGGTCTCAGATGGAGATGAGGAACTTATTGGGAACTGGATTAAAGGTCATTCATGCTATGTGTTAGCAAAGAGAATGGTGGTATTTTGCCTATGCCCTAGAGATCTGTGGAACTTTGAACTTGAGAGATGATTTAGGGTATCTGGCAGAAGAAATTTCTAAGTGGCAAAGCATCCAAAAGGTGACCTGGGTTATTCTGAAAATGTTGAGTCATATGCATTCGCAAAGAGATGGTTTGAAATTGGAACTTATGTTTAAAAGGGAAGTAGAGTGTAAAGATTTAGAAAATTTTTAGCCTGACCATGTAGAAGAAAAGAAAAACCCATTTTCTGGGGAGGAATTCAAGCCAGCTGCAGAAATTTTCATAACTAACGAGGAGTTAAATGTTAATAGCAATGACATTGGGAAAATGTCTCCAGGGCATGTCGATGACCTTTAGGGCATCCCCTCCCATCACAGGCCTGGAGGCTTAGGAGGGAATAATGGCTTCCTGGGCCTGGCCCAGAGCCCCACTGCTCTGTTCAGCTTTGGGACTTGGTGCCCTGTATCCCAGCCACTCTAGCTCCAGCTCTGGCTAAAAAGTGCCAAGGTACATCTTAGGCTGTTGCTTTAGAGGGTGCAAGCCCCAAGCCTTGGTGGCCTCCATGTGGTGTTGGGCCTGTGGGTGCACAGAAGACAAGAGTTGAGGTTTGGAAACCTCTGCCTAGATTTTAGAGGATGTATGGATACTCCTGGATGTCCAGGCAGAAGTCTGCTGCAGGGCCAGAGCCCTCATGGAGAACTTCTGCTAGGGCAATGTGGAAGGGAAATGTGGGGTTTGAGTCCTCACAGAGTCCACATTGGGGCACCATCTAGTGGAGCTATGAGAAGAGGACAATGGTTCTTCAGACCCCAGAAAAGTAGATCCACCGATAGCTTGTACCTTGCACCTGGAAAAGGCGCAGGCACTCAACACCAGCTCCTGAAAGCAGCCTCAGGGTTTGTACCCTACACAGCCATCCAGGGCTGTGAGCCCTGGATGTGAGACATGGAGTCAAAGGAGATTTTGGAGCTTTAATATTTAATGACTGCCTGGCTGGGTTTTGAACTTGCATGGTGCCTGTGGTCCCTTTGTTTTGGCCAATTTCTCCCAGTTAGAATGGGAACATTTACCCAATGTCAGCACCCCCATTATATCTTGGAAGTAACTAAGTTGTTCTTGATTTTACAGGCTCATAGGTAGAAGGGACTTGCCTTGTCTCAGATGAGACTTTGGATTTTAACTTTTGGGTTAATCTGGAATGAGTTAAGACTTTGAGAGACTGTTGGGAAGCCATGATTGGTTTTCAAATGTGAAAAGGATATGAGATTTGTGGTGGGGAGCAGGGATGGAACAATCTGGTTTGGCTCTGTTTCCCCACCCAAATCTCATCTTGACTTGTAATCCCCAGGGAGGGACCAAGTGGGCAGTGATTGCATCATGGGGACAGTTTCCCCCATGCTGATCTCAAGATAGTGAGTGAGTTCTCAGAAGAGCTGATGGTTTTAAAAGTGATTGGCAGTTTGCCCTACACTCTCTCTCTCCTGCTGCCATGTAAGATATGCCTTACTTTCCCTTCATCTTCTGCTATGATTGTAAATTTCCTGAGGCCTTCCCAGCCATATGGAACTGTGAGTCAATTAAACCTCTTTTGTTTATAAATTATCCAGTCTCAGGTAGTATCTTTATATAGCAAGCAGCATGAGAACAGACTAATACACCATTTTTTAATATTTGTGCCCAGTATTTTAGTTTTACTGTTTTTCATCTCATGTTTCATTATTATCATTGCTTTATTCTAGTCAAAGCTTCTTTACAAATGTCCACATATTTACTGATTTCTTTGCTCAACTTTCTTTCACCTCAATCTTTTCCTCTATGTTTAACTTTTCTTCTTGCTGAAATAATATTTTAATTGTCATTTTTTTTCAAGTGAAGTCTTAGTTTGTTTGAAAATGTCTGTATTTGACCTCATTCTTCAATTCTAGTTTAGCTGGGTTCAGAATTCTAAGATGACTGTTTTCTTTTTCCTTTTAATACTTTGAAAATATTTTCTATTGTTTGCTGTGTTCTATTATTGTAGTTGAAAACTCTGTTGTCAATCTGACTTTTGGTCCTCTGTGAGTAATCTATGTTTTTTTTTCTATGCTTCATATAAAATTTTTCTCTTTGTCTTTAGCATTTTTACAGTTTTTCTCTAAATGTGTTAAGTGAGATTTATTTTTATTTACTATGTTTTGTATTTGAAGTGATTCCAGAATTTTATGATTCCTGTCTTTCTTTAATTCTGAAAATATTGCCTCTTCCTCTTTCTATTTTCTCTCTCTGAATCTTCTTTTAGAAAATTGTTGGATCTTCTCATTTTATCCTCAATGTTTCTCAAATTAAAACATTTTCCATTTCTTCATCTCTCTATTATTCATTCTGGGAAAATTTCACAGAAATATCTTCTGATTCACCAATTCCTTCACTCACCTCTGTCTAACCTGCTGTCTAATTAACCTATCTGTTTAGTTTTAAAACACAGTGACTACATTTTTCATTTCTAGATGTTCTGTTTGGATAGTTTAAAAAATATCTGTTTTTAAAGTAGTTTCTTGGTTTTATGTCTTTGTTTCCTCTTTTACATCTTTTAAAAATATACTCATTCATAGAGTATCTAATTGCTCTATTATCCTGAGTTCTTAGGGGTTTAATTGCGTTGTTTTGGGTGCTTGTTGATCCTTTTCTCTCATAGTGGATTTTTTCTTCATGTATTTTTACATTCTAGGTCATGAGTATTTCTTTGGTGGTGTTTATCTTTGTGAATTTTTCTGGGGAATGAGTTTGTGATGCAACCCCCACTCCCACCCCCTGAGTAGTTTTTGAGTTTTCTTCTGCATGACACCTTAAGAATATAAGCATATTGGAAATACTTCTGTCTTATTTTCTTGACATGGAGGTTTCTGGACCACATGAGCCTATAAATTCAAACCAAAAATTTGAGTGAGGGTAACTTCACTGTTGCAAATTCTAAGAGGCTATTTCCAGCCAAAGCTTGGTTAATAATTAAAGAGTTTCTTGATGTTTCTTTGGGCTAGTGAATGGATTTTTTAAAATCATCCTTTTATTGAGAATATAACCATTCAAGGGCTCTGTCTTCAGCAGGGGGTCTCAGTTCTAACTCCCAGTCTTGTTGGGGGCTAAGGTCTTATTGTCTGTGCTTGTGAAACATTAAAACCTAAGCCTCTTGGTGTCGATGGAGCTACTGCTGCTCCAACAAAGTCAGCCTTAACTTTCTAGTTTCTAATTTCCAGTTCATTTATAGCCCTTGGGAGATTCCTTTACTTTATTATCAGTTCCACTATGAATTTCACAGGATATTTCCTATACAGTTGTCCCTTGGTGTCTGTAGGGGATTGGTTCCAGGATTTTTTGCAGTTACCAAAATCTTGTGGATGCTCAAGTCCCTTATATAAAATGGCAGCTCTAGTATTTGCATATAACTTACCCCACACATATTCCCCCATATACTTTAAATCATCTCTAGGTTGTTCATAATGCCTAATACAATTTTAAAAAGCTGTGCAAATAGTTGTTTCACCATATTGTTTTTAATTTGTGTTTAAAAACCATTGTATGATTATTTTTTGTTTTATTTTTATTTTTTGAATATTCTCATCCACAGTTGATTGAATCCCTGAATGGGGGACTCACAGATTTGGAGCACTTACTGTACTTTATCCACATTTTTAAGGCATAGTTTTAGTGGGAGGATTTTCAGGTTATTTATTCCACCTAATAGATAGAACTAGAATGATCATGATTTTTTCTTACATGTCAGCACTGAACTCCTGCCTTCTAGTGTCATCTAGGCTAGAGAGAAATAATCTGGTAAATAAAGTGCAAAATCACATTATTGGCAGTAAACGCTCTACAAATTATTGTGTTATTAGAAGTGAAATTTCCTAAATTAGTCCTTTATGTTTGACTTTAGAATGTGCTGTAATGTTATTGGCATTGTGTATGTAGGAATAATAATATGGAGTTGTCATGATAAAGTAATGACTTCAGTAAAACACAGTCAAGACATTAGCCAGTATATAACTTGAAATTTGTATGGATTTAGATCATATATATGATATATATTTAGTATGTATATAATATATAATTAAATGTTGTCCATTATTGACTCAAAAGTTGTTTTGAGAAATTATATAACTTTCCTGTGATATTTTCCCAAAGTGTGTTCTTTAGTACGCTGGTGTATTAGTCTGTTCTCTTGCTGCTAATAAAGACATATCTGAGACTGGATAATTTATAAAGAAAAGAGGTTTAATAGACTCACAGTTCCACATGGCTGGGGAGGCCTCACAATCATGGTGGAAGACAAAGGAGGAGCAAAGACACGTCTTACCTGGCGGCAGGCAAGAGAGCCTGTGCAGGGGAACTCCTGTGTATAAAACCATCAGACCTGGTGAGACTTATTCACTACCATGAGACCAGTACGGAGTAAACTGCTTCTATGGTTCATTATCTCTACCTGGCCCCACCCTTGACATTGTGGGGGGTTGGGGGGGGAATTATTGCAATTCAAGGTAAGATTTGGGTGGGGACACAGCCAAACCATATTAACTGGTTTCCCAAAATACTTTACAAAAAGTGTTCCAATGGCAAATAAAGTTGGAAAATATTACTTCTAATTATACTTCTTCTTGACAAATTTTAAGAATGCCAGTATATGACACTAGGATCCTTGAGGTAAAGAAATCAATTTGAATTTTGTTAACTCAGTGTGTCCCAAACCCATTTGACCAAAGAAATATTCTTTATTATTGTAAGTAATCCTTGTTAGTATTCCATTCTGTAAAACAATTTGAGAAATGCTGTGCTTTTGAGCATGGTTTTGTCAAGATCACCTTTAAATTCTTAATTTACACACAAGAAGTATTCCATGTAATCTTCTACTATCAGAATCTTATTTATTTAAAATTAAATTAAATTGATATATACAATTAAATAACGATGTCCTTCTCTTATAAAAGAGGCAATCATTTTGTTATCTATAAAAGCACTTAAGTTTATTAAACATGATTTTTAATCGATAACTATAAGCTAACATATGGATAAGAAAACATTTCAGGTATGAATTCTGTTTTTCAATATTAATAACATTTCAAGTTTGGTCAAATCATATTTGGGACATATTTATACTGAATATTACACTATTCAATGTAATGGAAAGATGAACATAAAGTGGGTTCTCATATTTCCATTAATATAATCAGGGCCACAGGAGTTCTCAGTGGCAAGGAGCTTGTTATAATGTTTGTTTTTTTAGATAGCCCCATGGCCTGAGCTCTCAGGGCAGTATGATAGAGGAATTCTGCATGTTTATTTTATTATCATTTTAATTTTTAATTAAAAATTATTGATTTCCTTTTTCTGAGCTCTGTCACCCAGGCTGGAGTGTAGTAGCGCAGTCACAGCTCACTGCAGCCTCAACCACCCTGAGCTCAAGTGATCTTCTACCCAATCCCCAGAGTAGTTGGAATTACAGGTGGCTAATTTTTGTATTTTTTGTAGAGATGGGATCTCACTATGTCACCCAGGCTGGTCTCAAACTCCTCAGCTCAAGTAATCTGTTCACCATGGCCTCCCAAAGTGCTGGGATTACAGGCTTGAGCCACCCCACTCAGCCTGCATATTCATTTTTAACATTATCTATCTATCATCTATCTGTCTACCATCTATCTACTACCACATATGACAGCATGTTAAACACAATTCTTCCAGGCAGTGACTTTCAGCCGAAAGTCACGAAGCCCCAAAGGCTGAGAACAAGCATTAGTTGTCACACGTAACCTCATTCTGAAGTGAAGTACTAGATCACCCAGGCAGGCCTTGCAAAGGGGAGTGTGACAATGTAGGTGCCGCCAGCATCAGCCCAGTGGCCACCTGCGTCAGGCTCTGTAAGAGAAGCGGAAAATTCATCGGGAGGCATCTCGGTCAGGGTTTGGCTGGAGAAACGTCACTGCTGTGTGTGATGGGCAATGTCACAGGGTCCGATGCAATGTAGCCGTGGGAGCCAGGGCGGCCATGGGGGCTGCTCCTCTGCACCTGCTGCTGAGTTGGAGCCAGCCGAGGACCAGACAGCTGAGTAGTGGGAACAGACATTGCATGTGAACGACAGCAGACGGAAAATGAAACCTGTGAGGGGAGCTGGGACCCACAAGGGCAACTGAAACCTGCAAGGATTGGCCCCTGATTCTCACTGGCATCAACTCAGCGCTGTGCGGGCCTGCAGAGCTTCAGGCCTGGGGGCTGCACCCAGTTGGTGAAGGACCTGCAGAGGCTGAGTAGATATGAGGGGAGCTGGAGAGGGTGGGCGTGTGGGTACTGCCCCATGGCAAAGAGGTGAGACAGCAGATGATCCTGCAGCCAGCCTGCCTTCAGGACATCAAAACCACGATGCAGTTCCACCTCCATTTTCTAAATCTTGTGCAAAATGTCTCTGTGGCCCACCCTAGCCTGGAACCATACATGGAAGAGAGTTCTGGAGAATATAGTACAAAGCCACACCAGAGGCCAGAGGCTGATGGTGAGGGTATCTTCGGAGAGGGTGTCAGTGTGCTGGGTCCCCTCCCCCAACCCGCCATGGGGAACTTCCACAAGTTCTGTTGGTAGTTGATTCTAGAGAATTATTCAGAGGGATTGACATGTGTTCCCTGGAGTCCGGGCACGTAGGAGCTGAATGTCTGCCAAGAGGTGATCGAGGTGTGAGGTGTCACCGCCCCTGCCACGCGCCACCACAGCAGGGCTACCTGGAGTGAACTACATAGCCAGCATCTGTCAGGGCAAAGTGACAGCATCCCCAGAGGGCTGGGTGTGGACCTTGCAGAAGGGAGCTGGCACTGAGCTGACATTCAATACATGTTTGTTGAATGAATGAAAGGTTTTTCATTTCGGTTTTACCTTAAACGTAATTTATCAGTTGCTTTCTGATATCCAATGTTCTCTTCTTCCTTTATAACAGCACCCTCATTTGACTTGGAGTTAACGAGGCTCAGTAAAAGGCTGGACCGTTTGGTTTCCCTTGCAGTAAGATACGAGGAGCTGACTAGGCTGGCCAAGATATGTGAACGGAGGTGTGAGTGGAGACTTCTGGGAGGCCCTGTAAGGACACTCACTCAGCTGAGAGAGGCCCCTTGCAGCCTTTCCAAGTGGACATGATGGGTGAGGTCCGGCAGCCCCTGTGGACTGTGGGGTGACACTGGGGTGACAGGGGTGGGCTCAAATGGAAAAGCAGAAAGGCAGTAGTTGCTGGTGCCTCTGTGACATTGCATTAAGCAACGTGACCAGCACCATCCCAATCATTTTCTTTCTTTTCTTTTTCTTTTTTTTTTTGAGACGGAGTCTCACTCTGTCGCCTGGCTGGAGTGCAGTGGCACGATCTCGGCTCACTGCAACCTCTGCCTCCTGGGTTCAAGCAGTTCTCCTACCTCAGCCTCCTGAGTAGCTGGGACTACAGGTGTGCACCACCACGCCCAGATAATTTTTGTATTTTTAGTAGAGACAGGGTTTCATTATGTTGGCCAGGATGGTCTTGATCTCTTGACCTTGTGATCCACCTGCCTTGGCCTCCGAGCATGCTGGGATTACAGGTGTAAGCCACCGTGCCCAGCCCATCCCAGATCATTTTCGTAACACCCAACACAGTATTTTGGGAATGAAAGACTGGGCACGGGGCTGCTGGTATTGAGGGGTGGAAGTGTTGGATTTTCTGTGAAAACAAATACTTTTTGAGAGGAGGGATCCAGATAAAAAGCCATGTGAATGGGGCTCGGGTGAGTGAGGAATGAGGCAAAAGACTCAGAAAATAAGTTCTGGAATGGACTCTGTTTCTCCAGGAAGTTGAAGAGGATCATTGTAAGAAAACTGTGGAAAATGCAGGCTATAAACCGTCACATCTAGTCTAAGCCTTGGCCCACTGCTTTTTCCGTTAGCAACCCGTGTGGACAGGGACAGGGTGTTCTTAGCTCTGTTTCAGGCGGAACATATAGTAAGTACCAGGAGATGGTATCATGAATTGTGCTTACATTCACAAAAATACAAAGCTCTGACATTAAAAAAACAAAAAACCCAACAGTCTTTGTCTCAGCCTTTGAAGGGCAAGGGACGGTTCAAGTTGTAGCTTTCCCGGGAGTCTTCATGGCCACGGCTCCCAGTTTATCGTTCTCTGCATCTGTGTCTTTGTCCCAGTTATGTGGTTTTGGCAAATCTCTCTCTCTCTCTCTCTCTCTCTCTCTCTCTCTCTCTCTCTGTGTGTGTGTGTGTGTGAGAGAGAGAGAGAGACAGAGAGACAAAGAGACAGAGACACACACATAGAGACAGAGACACACACAGAAAGAAACAGAGAGACAGAGATATAAAGAGACAGAGAGAGATAGAGTGAGACGAGAGACAGATGGGGAGGACAAAGAGAGACAGAGGAACAGAAAGAGACAGAAACAGAAAACCAGAGACAGAGAGCAACAGAGACACAGAGACAGAGAGGGACAGAGAGAGATACAGAGACAGAGATGGAGAGGGACAGAGAGAAATGAAGAAGAACAGAGAAAGATAGAGAGAAACAGAAAAACAGAGAGACACAGAGACATAGAGAGACAGAGACACAGAGACAGAGAGGGACAGAGAGAGATACAGAGAGATGGAGACACAGAGGGACAGAGAGAGATGGAGAGAGACAGAGAGAGACAGAGAGACAGAGAGGAATGGAGAGAGATGGAGAGGGTCAGAGAGACAGAGAGGGACGGAGAGAGATAGAGAGGGACGGAGAGAGATAGAGAGGGACGGAGAGACAGAGAGGGATGGAGAGAGACAGAGAGGGATGGAGAGAGATGGAGAGGGACAGAGAGAGACGGAGAGGGATGGAGAGGGACAGAGAGGGACAGAGAGGGACGGAGAGAGACAGAGAGACAGAGAAGGATGGAGAGAGATGGAGAGGGACGGAGAGAGATGGAGAGACAGAGAGGGATGGAGAGAGATGGAGAGGGACAGAGAGAGACGGAGAGGGACGGAGAGGGACAGAGAGGGATGGAGAGGGACGGAGAGAGACAGAGAGGGACAGAGAGAGACAGAGAGAGATGGATAGTGAGAGAGAGGGACGGAGAGAGACGGAGAGGGACGGAGAGAGACAGAGAGGGACAGAGAGAGACGGAGAGGGACAGAGAGAGACAGAGAGAGACGGAGAGGGACAGAGAGAGATGGAGAGGGACAGAGAGAGGCGACTCTGCGTCTGTTGCTTCTCCTCTCATGTTCCCTCTCACTCTTCCTGGCTCTTCATGTCCTTCTAGTTCTTTCTTCCCGTGGGTTTGATTCCTGATCCAGCCTCATGAAAGCACTGAGCCACATTGCATTTTCCGTAATGATGGTCTTGATTCTGCGCCTGGTGTGGGCCCGTCGCCTGGGCAGAGAACATGCTCCTCACCTGGCCATCTGGTCCTTCAGGGAAGGGGCATTGTTAAGTCCACAATAGTCTGTCCGTGATTGCCCCGGATGGGACTTTGGTAGGGCACTGAGTGGCACCTGATTCGGTGACTCACATGGAACGCTGCTCCTACCACTCCAATCGCATCTTCATTTGAGAACGGCCCGAATGGAGCTTCCCATCTGGGTTCTTAAGACGCTTCCACGTGGTTGCTTCTGTTCCTTCTGGGGCAGGGGTGGGCTGCTAGGATCTTTGGTCCTTGCCTGTCCTTTTCTGGGCTTCTGTTTTTCAGGGAGCTCTGAGAGAGTTGAGGATGCGTATTAAGCACACGTGTGACTCTTGAGGCCTCGCTGAAATATTTCCACAGGTGACAGCATCTTTCCCGGGCTAAGCCCCGCTAGGACAGGAGGGACGGGAAGTGCAGAGAAGTGTGCATAATTCCGGAGCTGAGAGGCTGCCGGGCCCAGCTGTAATAAAGCTGTCTGTTAGGAAGTTATCTTTCATATACAATTGCTTCCCCTAAGCTCTTAAGCACATTAACTGCACCTGTAATTATACACACCTCAGAAAATGCATAAAAGCTGCCTTCTTAGCCAGACTAAATAAAACTGCCGTCTCCTTCATATCCTCTATTGCCTACTATACCTTAACGCTAGGGGGAAAAAAAAAGGAAAAAGGAACGAAAGCAAAGAGAAGAGGTAATTGCCCATTAGAGAGTTGCTCATAAGTGAACTTTGCCTCTCGTTTACAGCATTAATTTTGCTCTGCGTGAACTGCACTTGACAGGGCTCGGAGGCTGAGCATTCTGGCTGCTCTCCCCGGCCTGCGAGGCGATTTGCTGCCGATTTGCATTTGAGAGTGTGTGTGGAGAAACAACACAACAACGCCTTGCGCTCCACTCCCAGGAATCGCTGTGTCGGGGTGAAGAGCACGGATGATTTTCTCCGGGAGTCTCCCCTTTCTTTCTCAATGACCTACTTTCTTGCTTCTGACTATTTTGCACCATTCAGTACTAATGAGCCTAAAACCCTTGCTAAGTTCTTCCTTTATGCCATACTGGTCGCCGCCTCCTCCTCTTCCTCCTCCTACGATACCTTTTTCTCAGGTATTTTGGGGACCAGAGGGAAAAGACAGATTTCCTGAATCTGGGCTCCTCAGGCATAATCCCGTCCAGCTAGGGTTTATCCACTGGCAGGACATAGGGATGTAAATCTGGTCCAGTAGCCAGACACACTTTTCCCATTAGGAAGGTGGATAACGGGCAATGACGTGCCACGGCCTCCTTTCAAAGTCCACTCTAATAGAATCCATTCCTTGTACAGTGTCAGTAGAATTAATTGGCTGCTAATCCACAGGAGATGTTCCGATCGCCTACAGTTTATTTTACGAGTCCTCCAGGATCAATTTCATGTTTGAATGACTATTCCTATCATATATTTACATACGCAGTTGTCCTTTGTATTCAGAAATGACTTGGTTGCTTTTTTACTCCCCAGGCGTATTCTTTTTGGAAAAGGCAAGTTTGTTACCTGAAGTTTTTTTGGAAATTAGCAAATATGTATCCAGCACCTAATCTGCAAATACAGATGCTCCACTACTTACGATGGGGCCATGTCCCAATAAACCTACTGTAAATGGAAAATATCATGTTGAAAATGCATTTAGTATACCTAGCCTACTGAACATCACAGCTTAGCCTCGCCTTCCTCACACGTGGTCAGAACACTTACCTTACTCAACTGTAGAGTTGGACAAAATCATCTAATGCGAAGCCTGTTTTGTGATAATTCATGAGGTAGATTCTCAGTTTCATTTTGGGTTTAATCGACCACAGGGACAAACTATCCACTTCATAGATTTGTAGTGTGTGCACCTCTCTTGCCTTTGAGAATTTTCTTTCTTATCGTGTCCTGGACCCCCTCCGATGATCTGAGAAGTGGACCCCTCCGTTGATCTGAGAAGTGGAGAAAGAGAAAACTCTAGGGTGCAGCTGGCGTTAGTTGTGTGAAGAGTGTGAATCTATTACTATCCAGTCATTTAAGAGGGTGTGGGGTCACTACTCTCTGCAAAGTGGAAGAGATCAAAAAGGCCAGAGATGGGGCAGCAGAGAAGGAGGAGGCATGGTGAGGGGGTGAGTGCAGGCCGGCAAGCTGGGGGACAGGGGAGGGGTCAAGGGCAGCTGCAATGTGATGCCAAGACTCCTAGAGGAGAAATAGGGGAATGGAATTTGGGGGAGGTTTTGCTCCTTGTATGTCTCCCTTTGGGGACTCTTTTAGAGTCATCAGTAAAAATGTGACTTTGTAAGGATTTCTGGAGTCTGGTTTATGTCTCTTTGTGGTGCATGTGGCAGAGTGCAAGGTTAGCGTTGGAAGAAAGCAAGCCTGCTCGGAGACCCAGGTCCTTTAGAGAGCAGAAGCAATTTGATTTCTCCTACTGAGATGTATTGGAGCACAAAGAATAGGGAAGGAAATAAATCTCTTAAATTTTGAGGTCATGACAGATATCTCATTACACGTGGCTATTTCGCTTGCTGTTGGGGACGTGAACGGGTTTGCAGGCTCATCATTTATTCATTCATCCAGTCAACTGTAAAACAGACAACATCCCTGTCCTCATGGAGCTCACATTCTAGTAAAGAATACTTTCACAATTGGAATTAAATTTTGCTGTTTATCTGCTTTGACAGATCAGGAGATCATTCAGATATGACTCAAACCTAGTACTTGTTGTTGACAAAGTGTAGGAAATCAGCGTTGGAGAAAACAGAACCTTCTGCAGCGTTTCCAAAATGCAGGTCTGCCGATGAGGTTTGCATCAGTAGCTCGGGTTCATAGGCCCCTTAGCTACCTATGAACAGTGGAGAATCCTAGTCCTCCACCTAGTACAATTTGATTCTGAAGGTTCAGGGTAGGGCCAAAGAGGATGTATTTTTTAACAAATTTCCCAAGTGATTCTTTTATGAGTTAAGTCTTGATTATACATGTAATTCACAAATCTGTATTTGGTAAAGTTGCTCTCAGTCCAGCCTCATTCCTGCGGAGTCTGGTCTGTATACATCTAGACTTCCTTCTAGGAATTTACATATATAGATTTATTCTACTACAAAATATATAACATTGTTTTATAAACTCATTTTAAAAATACATATGGGAGCATTCTTTACATGTGGTCAGTTTCTCAGCCTCCCCTTTGCCTGAAGATGGTGTGCAGGTGCATGGGTTGGAGGGGCACGGCTTATGCTATCTCGGAGCTGCTAGAGGGAGTGTGGGTCTTGGGAATCAGTGTTTTGGCTTCCTCTGATGCAAGGGCTATGGCCCCAGCTCAGCTGGCAGCAGTTTGCCCCTGCTATTCCCAGTGACGTCTGCAGTGGGGTAACGTCTGCAGTAGGGTAACGTCACTCTTGCCTGGCTGGGCTTGGTCAGAGCCTGTGATGCTCCTGGCTGTCTCAGCGCCCGTGATTCCTGCCGCGCAGCCACATCCTCCATCCAGCCTGCAAGCCTCCAGCTCCTCCAGCCTTTGCTGTGGGGCTACCTCCTGCTACTGTTGGGGTTCCGACGCTGCACGTTCTCTCTCAGCCCAAAGCCTCTTTATGGCCCATTCTGCCAAACTGGCCCTTGATGTCCAGCAGGGGAAGTGAAGGAATACAAACAATTCCATCCGAAGGGAGTGGTCTATACTCTAAAGTTATTTGCTTGCTGAAAAATTTCATTTGCCTGTGTGTCAAAAGCTGAAGTCTTTCTCTTGGCATTCTTTTGGTATCAAATCCTAACCATCCTGCAGGCCGATGAATGTCTCAAATAGAGCAGATTAGGGAAGGCAAAAAGAAAAGTAGATGACTCATTTTCAACATATTGCTCCATTTCATCTCATAAACACGGTGTCTGCTCATTTCTCAACGGTTTGTGTGACTGCCAGTCAAAAGACAGCCAGAGGGGCTGCTATGTCTTGCACCTTTACCCCGTTTTATTATTATTATTATTATTTTTGAGACAGAATTTCACTTTGTTGCCCAGGCTGGAGTACAAGGTGCAATCTCTCAGCTCAATGCAATCTCTGCCTCTCGGGTTCAAGCGATTCTCTGCCTCAGCCTCCTGAGTAGCTGGGATTACAGGTGCGCATCACCACGCCTGGCTAATTTTTGTGTTTTTAGTAGAGATCGGGTTTCACCATGTTGGCCAGGCTGGTCTAGAACTCCTGACCTTGTGATCCACTTACCTTGGCCTCCCAAAGTGCTGGGATTACAGGCATGAGCCACCACGCCCAGACAATGGATGTATTTGAGGGCAGTTTTTGAACGAAAATTAAGAGAGACTCTCCTGTCCTAGCCAGGCCCTAAATTAATTAACCTGTTCTTTTCACGGTTCAACAAGGAAATGAATCAGTAGCCCAAGGGACTGATGTAGTTAACAATCCTTCATAACAACTCCATTTTATTTTCTACTTAAAAAAATACGGCCCAGTCATGGTGGCTGATATCGTTTGGCTTTGTGTCTCCACCCAAATCTCACCTGGAATTATAATCTCCATAATCCTCATGAGTCAAGGGCGGGACCTGGTGGGAGGTGATTGGGTCATGGGGGCAGTTTCCTCCCTGTTGTTCTCGTGACAGTGAGTGAGTTCTCATGAGATCTGATAGTTTTATAAGGGACTCTTCCTCCTTCACTCATTCGTGCTCTCTCGCCTGCCGCCATGCAAGATATGCCTTTGCTTCTCTCTTGCCTTCTGCCACAATTGTGAATTACCTGAGGCCTCCCCAGCCACGTGTGACAGTGAGTCAGGTAAACCTCTTTCCTTTATAAACTATCCTGTCTCAGGTATGTCTTTATAGCAGCGTGAGAATGGACTCATACAGTGGCTCACACCTGTAGTCCCAGCATTTTGGGAGGCGGAGGCAGGTCAATCGCTTGAGCCCCGGAGTTTGAGACCAGCCTGTGCAACATGGCAAAACCCTGTATCTACAAAAAATACAAAAAAATTAGCTGGGTGTGGTGGCCTGTGCCTGTAAGTCCCAGCTACCTGGAAGGCTGAGGTGGGAGCATCACCTGAGCTGGGAGGTCGAGGCTGCAGTGAGCCATGATTGCACCACTGCACTTCAGCTTGGGTGACAGAGTAAGACCCTGTCTCAAAAAAAAAAGAAAAAAAAAATGGAGTAATTGTGGGTGATGCACTATAAAGTGACTCCCAATGAGTCACAGGTTTTCATAATCTCCTCTCCTTATTTGTAGCACCTGTGATTTGTTTCTGGTCAATAGAATATGTCAAAGGTAATGGGATGCCACTGCTGTGATGATGTTACCTTGTATGGCAAAGATAAATGGATGTATCACTAAGGTCCCTAATCAGTTGATTTTGAGTTAATCAAAGAGATTGTTCTGGATGGGTCTGAATTAAAGGTGAAAGCCCTTAAAAGAGGAACTAGGACCCTCCGCGATGTCAGAGATACTCTTTCCTTCTGGCCTTGAAGAAGCAAGTGGCTATGAGTTCTACCGCTGCATGGAAATTAATTCTGGGGAGCTCAAAATCAAATTTTTGCCATTAAGCCTGTGATGAAATGCAGCCCAGCTGACACCCTGACTGCAACCTTGTGAGACCCTGAGTGGAGAAACCAGCTAAGCCTTGGCATGCTCCCGACACACAGAAACTATGAGACAATAAACGCCTAGTATTTAAAGCCACATTTGTGGTAATTTGTTAGGCAGCAACAGAAAACTAATACATAGTTGACCCCTGAACGGAGCAGGGGTTAGGTGTGCTGATCCCCCATGCCATAAAAAATTTGAATATAACTTTTGACTCCCCCAAACTTACCTACTAATAGCCTGCTACTGACTAGAAGCCTTCCCTATAACACGAACAGTTGATGAACACATATCTTGTATGTTATTTGTATTATATACTATATTCTTACAAAAATATAAGCTACAGGAAAGAAAATGTTAATAAGAAAATCAAAGGGAAGAGAAAATGTATTTACTATTCATTAAGTGGAAAGGGATCATCATAAAGATCTTTATCCTCATTTTCTTCATGTTGAGTAGGCTGAGGAGTTACCAGAGGAGGGCTTGGTCCTGCTGTCTTGGGGTGGCAAGAGGCAGAAGAGGTGGAGGAGGTGGAAGTGAAGGCAGAAGAAGCAGGCACCCTTGGTGTAACTTTGAAAAATATTTCATATAAGTGGACCAGGATAGTTCAAACCCATGTTGTTCTAGGGGTCAGCTACAGTAATAATCAGTTATCATCCATCCCGGTTTCTCAGCCCTCTGTTAATGAGGGTTTCCCACCCTCCTTCCTTTCCCTCCCTTCCCCTCTCCTTCTCTTCTCTCCTCTCCCCTCCCTCTTCCTTCTTTTTCTCTTTCCCTCCCTCCCTTCCTTGACAAACCTGACCATGTTCTGTGGGGGTGTAATCTGGTTATTGCTTCTCTGAGATGAGATGAACTCATTTAAGATTTATTTATTTTAAAATATACTTTAGTTTTTGTAGAACATTTTCAGATTCACGGCAAAATTGAGCAAAAAGTTCCCATATATCCCCCACATGCACAGTCTCACCCATTATCAATACCTTACACGAGAGTGGCACATTTGTTACAATTCTTATACACCATTATCATTCAGGGTTCGTGGTTTACATTAGGCTTCACTCTTGGTGGTGTACATTGTATGGGTGTTGGTGAATGTTTGATGACATGGATCCACCATTACGGTATCATATAGAGTAATTTCACTGCCTTAAAAATCCTCTTAGCTCTGCCTATTTAACCCTCTTCCAACTCCCAACCCCTAGCAACCACTGATATTTTTACTATCTCCATCATTTTGCCTTTTCCAGAAATGTCATACAGTAGAAATCATACAGTATGTGGCCTTTTCAGAATGGCTTCTTCACTTAGTAATATGCATTTAAGTTTCCTCCATGTCTTTTCATGGCTTGATTGCTTATTTCTTTTTAGCACTGAATAATATCTTACCGTCTGGATGTACCACAGTTTATCCACTCACCTACTGAAGGACATCTTGGTTGCTTCCGAGTTTTGGCAATTGTGAAGAAAGCTGCTCTGAATATCTGTTGCAGGTTTTAAGCAAACAGTAGCTTTTAAATCATTTGGGTAAATACCAAGGAGCATGATTGCTGGATCACTTGGCATTAGTATGTTCATCTTAGTATGAAACTGCCAAACTGTCTTTCAAAGTTGCTGTACCATTTTGCATCCCACCAGGAATGAATTAGAGTTCCTGCTGCTCCACATCCTTGACAGTATTTGGTGTGTAAGTATGTAGTGGCATCTCATTGTTGTTTCAGTTCGCAATTTTCTAATGACATATAGTGTGGAGCATCTTTACTTCCTTCTTTTTTATATCTGAGACGATGGCCAGTAATGAAATCCATTGTGATTTTCTTTCTTTCTATGGGGATGTGAGAGGTGGGCTTTCTCTAATTTCCAAGCAAGTGTAAGATCTTAGGACAAGAAAGCATGATGTTAGAAATTTATAGGACATGTTCACATTTCATTCCTATTCCTTATTGAAATTTATATACATTTTCTCTGGGACATGAAATAGTGTAGAACTTATAATTCCAAATGAAGGAAGGATTATCACATGGTAAATTGACAAAAAGTCTCTTAGGACACTCTGATGGGAAGGTTCCTCAAGGGTCTCCTAGAATAGGGGTGAGCAATAAAAGTGACACCTTAAAACATTGCTTTGTTATACCTTTTATTTTCTAGTGTGCATGTGGGGAAGAGTCAGGAATGTAGGCTTTGTGGTTCCTATATGCTCAAGTCTTTTCTTGCCCACGTCTTATTGACTATGTCAGGGACAAGGTCAGGTGAAGAAACTGCCCAGTTAATATCAGCAGTCAACTAAGTTCTCCCTTTGGGCTACAGAAACAACCTAGACAACTGGATCGGTTAACCCAGTTTTGGTGTTAAAGGACTATGGCAAGAAATTACCTCCATTCTTTTGCAAGTGATATATTATTGCTCTATTTTACAATTCCAAAATTTAGATACAAAGTGTCCAGAGCTCTGGCATGGTACAATTTAGTAGGCTGCACCATTTCATAGCATTGCCCTAAAATAACAGTGGCTAAGCTTTGTGAAAAGTGGTCCAACTCACGCTGTAAATGATGGTCTTGTTACTGGAGACATGAACAATTGATAATGGCTGGGGCTGGCTTTTCTCAGTGCTTTCTCCGAGCCTGAAAACAGACTGTATAATTGTAGGTGGTCATATTTGCAAAAATGTCTGCAGTAAGGACACAGCTCACCTGTTTACAATTAGAGCTTGTGGGCCCTAATGTTTTGCATGTTGGAAGTAGACTTTGTGTAAAACCCTTAGCTCACATAAGGGCTTAGGTGCAAATTCTTCTTGTCCATGAATATAATTTTGTTTCAAAGAGCCAGTTAAGCATGGTGCATTGAACAAATATATTTATTGCTCCTCTGAAAATTGCATTAAAATGATAAAAAAGGAATAAAAAAGGCATAGATCTACAAGGACAAAGAGAATAGGAGGACGTGCTCACTGAAAGTAACAGCACTGGAGACGCTCTAAACCAGGTGGATAATTTGGTCACTGATTTTGTGGAAGGGGAAACCTACAACCTAACTGGTCAAGAGGAAACCGAGACACAGGCTGAATTGAGCCACAGCTTCCAGGAAGCCTCAGGAATTGATGTCATCGGCCACCTCCTGGAGGTGCAAGTGGGAGCAAAAACAGGAGGATTGGTTGAAAGTCTTCCTAGGAAGCAACGATAACCCTTCCCGACCCCAGTCCCTCTAGTCAGCTCAAAGCAGAGGCCACAGCAATAACAAGTATTCCAGTAAGAGTCCTTATACTGAGCATGCGCTCTGCTTCTCCTCCCCACCAGCCCAGCAGGGCATCCAATCCAGGAATCCCTCTCTGAAAGCTGCTGGTGCCCCTGCGCCATGTTGGCCTGATAACGGCGGACCCAGGCTTTGGGTTGGGTAGACCTGCTTCTGTCTTAGATGTGCTGCTCATGCTGCTCCCTAGCTGTGTGATTTAGAACAAGTTACTTAATCTCTGAAATTGTGGGAAAGAAGAACTTTCATCTTAGACGGTTCTGAGGACTAAGTGAGGTAAGGAGTATGAAAATTCTAAGAAAAGATCCAACTATTTCTGAAAGCCATCACTTGGTCTTTGAATGACGGTAGAGTAATGTTTGCATTGCTCCTGTGAAGAATCTTCTTTCATCTGACTCTTTAGAATTCAGTCTAATAGATAACATAATAAATAATTAAGAGAACTTTTCTACCCCTCCCCTTAACAGCTGTAGTGGCCATATTTAAAGTGCTAGCCACAGAATACACCTGGTTAGATGATTCCTTTTAAAAGCAGTTTCAAATCAGTCTAATGAGACTTTTCTTTTAACTCCTTTCTTTTATCTCGTGTGCATCAATTTCATATCCCAAATACTTTTTCAAAGACATAGCTTTGATTTGAAAACATCCTCATGATCCAGAACACATTTTATGTACTACTTGACTGTAAGCTCTTTCCAGACATCAATCTCTCACACTCTGTGACATCTACTATTGAATGAACATCTCTTATACCTATATCTTGAAGAACGTCAATCTAAATTAAAATATGCCGAGTTTCTTAACAGCGTCAACGGATTTCCTAATTAACCTATGAATACTGTCAATCTGTTAATATAGTTCTCTTGTTCTTTTAGAAATGAGTTATATAACATTTCTTTTATTTACTCTAGCAATTTCAGAACTAAAGTACTCCTGTGGGTATTCCAAACTTCCTTTCAAAAGTAAAGAAAATATGAGTAACAAGAATTAGTTCATCATATTGGCTGAAGACTTTTTGGCTTCTAGGATTTTTTTCATACCAGTAACTTGAACGTCATGCATTGCCCTTTCTGCAATGCTCCTTGTCTTTAAGAGTCTATCCTTATAAATTCTTGCGGTGAGGTGGATTCCTGAGGTTTGGTTCAAGGAGCATGTAGGCAGTAGCATTTATGATCCTTAGTCTGGCATTCTTAACAAAGTTGCTACAATGTGTCCTTTCTCCCCAAGAATGGACCTCAGTGTGTGTGTGTGTAGGGGGGGGGCGGGAATTGGATTAGCTACAATCCTGGCTTTATGGCATAGTCTCATTATTAATCCATGCACAGCTTTTTTTATTTATTGTAAAATAATGGATACCTGAAGATTCACCACCCAACCCCATTAATAGAACATTTATAGTGTCTTCTGTTTTTCTTTCCCCTTCCCTGTACATTCCTCATGGGGTCTTCTGGGACTAGCTCTTTTTTCTTTTCAGTTTTTAAAATTTCAATCTTTCATTGTGTTCTAATATTCATTCATCTTGTAGCAAGTGGCTGTAGTGAGTTTTTACTGCTGGGTGTTATTTCACTCTGAGGATATAGTATAATTTATGTATTTGTTTTTCTATCAAAAACAGGCACAAGCTGCATCTTTACTCTGGCCAACTCTTGGCAACACCAGAGAACAAAAAAGTAGGACAATGTTTGTCATTGGTGCCTTTTGGTATGTATTTCCACCCTTTCTTATTCTCTTCTCAGGGAATCATCTGAGCACTCTGCTTGGCACATAGTCGACAACAATAAGTGTTTATTGAATGACTATTGTAAATGACATAAAATTTGGGGCAACTCCAGACAAATAAAATGGGGCTGCCCTGAGCACTGAAATGAAGCCTCATCTTGGCTTAGAGGAAAGAGTGCTGTGACTAATTATCAATGTCTATATGGATGGGGCTTGGGGAAGTGAGCACTTAGGAGCCACTTATTACCACCCCAGGTTTAATGGATTACCTTCCTCATGGACTTTAACAAATTAGCTAGAGTCATGGGCATGGATTAAAAAGAAAAGAATAGAACTTCCATAGTGGAATTTCAAGTTTCAGTAAGTCTGGGTAGTCTTTGGGCACTGGAGACGATCAATGAAATTCTGATGATCAATGCACACTGTAACCTTTTTTCTTCTCTTTTCTTCCCTTCCTTCTCCCTTCCTCCCTTTCTCCCTCCCTCCCTCCCTCTCTTTCTTTCTCTCTTCTCTCTCTTTCTTTGAGACAGGCAGGTCTCATTCTGTTGCCCAGGCCAGAGTGCAGCGGCACAGTCGTAGCTCACTGAAGCCTTGAGCTCTTGGGCTCTAGTGATGTTTCCGCTTCAGCCCCCTGAGTTGTTGGGATTACAGGCATGAGCCAGCATGCCCAGCTTCCACGTATGTTAAAAGTTGGTCCTGGTATTTATTTTATGTTAAAATCTAATGTAAAAAAATGCACATTTTCTAGGAAATCAGCTGCGGAAAAGGTGTTGTTTTTCATCCCTATGATTAAATGTAGATTTTCTAAGTAAATCTTTCACTTGTGAAGATTGGATCTGATGACACTTAAAGTAATGTGCTTTTAAGTTGTCTAGTTGTTTAAATGTAGTGATGAAAAATTAATCAGAATATTTCTGGCTGTGGCCCCAAAGACCTTTTCCTGAAACTTTTCTTTGTTTTGTTCTCATTCAAGTGTTGATAGCTTTAGTGATACCACTTCCAACTCTAGCCTCACTTTTAAACGGCTTATCATAAACTGTTAGAACTGGGATAAATATCAAATATCATTTGGCCGAGTGTGTTTCATTTTTATCACCTAAGGAGAGGGCATAAAAGACCAATTTCTGGGCTCCATCCTTGAACTAATAAATCCGGTTACCTGGGTGGAAGCCCAGGACTGTGCATTTTACACAACCTCCTGGGTGACTGTGCTGCTTATTAACGTTTGAGAAACACTGATTTGTTATAAACCTTCCACAGCGGAGGAAAGCGAAACAAAAGAAGTTAGGGACTTATCAAGGGTTGAGCCCTAACAGATTAATATCTTGGCAGTCACATGACGTGAGTTTATAAGAAAAAAATGGATGTTTGTTTTTCAGTTGATGTGGTGGGATTTTAAGTGTCTTATTCTCAATCCCAAAGCTTCCAAGCTGTAACTGTAAATGTGCCTAAAACTCCTGTAATTAGGAGTTAGTTGTTTCTTGTTACCCTAAGTATTCTTTTTTTTTTTTTTTTAATGCAATTACTTGATGTTATTGGGGATTCCTGAAAAATTCTCAAGATCCTCTGCTATTACGGGGTAACAATTCTTTCTTTTTTTTTTTTTTTTGAGAGCAAAGTAATTAGTCACTATTCAAATTACACCAAGACCTATGAATCCATTTTCCAAAGATATTTAGGTCTTGCAACATGGGAGAATGGTCACATCAGAACATTTACTACTTCAAACTCTCCCTTTTTTTTAAGGAAATTTACTAGTTTGTTGTTTTATGATTTAGTTGAAGTACAGGGAATCACCTGTCCAACAGTACCTCATGATTAAAAGCCCTAAACTCCTGTCTCTTCCCCAAAGAGGGAATAAAAGAAACTAGAACCTCCCATCCTTCTCCCCACCTGCATACTTGCCAGACCAAGTCCATGGAAAACACCTCTGTATCTGTAAGCTGAATAATCCAAGTAGGCTGTGTCAACTGAATAATCCAAGACTGTTCAGATATTTGAAAAGCAATTCAAATTTCAGTAGTATAGGTTGGCTTTTGCTTGAAACTATTGATTACAGAGAAAAGGGAAGTAAAAGTCTTTGGTTGAGGTCTTCTGATGCCTTGATACTTTACTGTCATTGGTATCACATGCATTTACAGAGGCAAAGACCTACAAGTCAACCCTAATTTGGGCTATTTTTAAAATACTCGGAATTGGTATTAATACTGTAACATGAATTAATTTTATTTGTGTAATTGAGGCAGGGGAATAGGGTCTGAAGATAGAGGATCTAATGACAACTTGGACAGACTCCCTGGAGCTGGAGAGTCTGCGTACTGACCTATGATTGGCCCATTCCAGGACCTTCATTTGCATAAGTTGCCAAATCACATCAGCCTCTGATTGGCCACAGGCCAAATCTGCACTCTGGCCAATGACTGATTCATTCTAGGACCTTCCTTTGCGTAAGGTCCCAAACCTCACCAGTCCTGGATTGGCCATGGGCCAATTCACCCTAGCATCTGATTGGCTGTGAGCCAGTCCTTATTTACATAGGGTGTAACTAACAAGAAACCTCTAGAGGGTACTTAAGCTTCCAAAGACTGCTTCCAAGGCCCTTGAGCCAATTGCTAGAGCCCGCTCTTATCTTGTGGAGTGTACTTTTGCTTTTGCTCCTTCACTGCTTTCTGCTCTAGTAAATTCACTTCTTCACCTCTCATTTGTATGAGTTATTCAATTCTTTGTTTAACATGCCAAGAACCTGGACACCTCACAACTGGAACCCTTAATTCAGTAACATAATCAGGAAGGCACTGGTCTTCCCTCCTTAAAATTACCATATCAGCTTGTGAGCTTATCATAGTTTTTAGAAAAACAAAATCAATAACATCAGTCATAGAGTACACCTGGGTGGGCCCGTGATACAGTTGAATTTACCTGCATTATTGGTCATTATCCTGCTCCTATTCTAGTTACCAAAAAAAAAAAAAAAAAAACTTTCTTGGTTTCAGCATTCAGGAACAAACTCTAAAATATTCATATAGTTTTTGAATTCCAAAAATATTTAAAATCTAGAAAGTCTTGTGCACTTTAATAATTGTTTTTCTTGAAATAGTGTATATGTGTGTGTGTCTTTTCATCTATGTTGTATCAGTAGTTTCTTATGTTATCATTCATGAATATTTTATTTTATGAATGTACCACAATTTGTCTTATCAATGATTGCTGGACATTTGACTTGTTTCCAGTTTGAGCTACAATGGACAGAGCTGCTATAAAACCTTAACTGTAGGGGTTTGTGTGGACATAAGCTTTCATTTCTGTTGGGTAAGAACCTAGGAGTATTGCTGGGCCACATGGTAAATGTATATCTACCTTCTAGAAACTGCAAAACAGTTCTGCAAATTGGTGGTACCATTTTGTCTTCCCCCAGGCAGTGTGTGAGTTCTAGTTGCTGTTTGAAATGGTTTCTGATGGAGGCATAAAGAGGAATAGATGAGCTGTTATTTTGATGCAGGTGTATAATGTGCCATAATCACATCAGGATAAATGAGGTATTGATCTCCTCAAGCATTTATCCTTTGTGTTACAAACAATCCAAATATGCCATCTTAGTTATTTTAACTTGTACAATTAAATTATTATTGACTATAGTCACTCTGTTATGCTATCAAATGCTAGAACTTATTCATTCTAACTACTTTTTTGTACCCATTAACCATCCTCCTTTCTCTTCACACCCCTATTACTCTTTCCATCCTCTGGTTACCATTCTTCTTCTCTCTATCTTCATGAATTCAACTGTTTTAATTTTTAGCCCCCACAAATAAGTGAGAACACACAAAGTTTTTCTGTGCCTGTTTTATTTCACTTAACGTAATGATCTCCAGTTCCACCATGTTGCAAATGACAGGATCTCATTCTTTTCTATGGCTGAATAGTACTCTATTGTGTATATGTACCACGTTTTCTTTATCCATTCATTTGTTGATGGACACTTGGGCTGCTTCCAAATATTGGCTTTTCTGAATACTGCTCTGATAAACACGGAAGTGCAAATCTCTCTTTGATATACTGATTTCTTTTCCTTTGGGTATATACCCAGCAGTGGGATTACTGGATCATATGGTAGCTCGATTTTTAGTTTTTTGAGGAACCTCTGAGCAGTTCTCCAAAGCGGCTATACGAATTTACATTCTCGCCAACAGTGTAGGAGGATTCCCTTTTCTCCACGTCCTTGCCAGCATTTGTTATTGCCTGTCTTCTGGATAAAAGCCATTTTAACAGGGGTAAGATGACATCTCATTGTAATTGTGATTTGAATTTCTCTGATGATCAGTGATGTTGAGCACCTTTTCACATGCCTGTTTGCCATTTGTATATCTTCTTTTGGGAGATGTCTATTCAGGTCTTTTGCCAATTTTTAAATTGGATGATTAGATATTTTCCTATAGAGTCGTTTGAGCTCCTTGTATGTTCTGGTTATTAATCCCTTGTCAGATGGATAATTGGCAAATATTTTCTCCCATTGTGTGGGTTGTCTCTTCACTTCGTTGATTGTTTCCTTTGCTGTGGAGAAGCTTTTTAACTTGATGTGATCCCATTTGGATGAGTTGGTTTTCATAAGAGAAATGTGCTCACCTCCAGGGATGAGTTAGTTGTTAGTGGTGATCAGGGCTGGTGCTCAGCATTCTCTGAGGCTGTCTCTGAATGGGCTAGCCCCCTACCACTGCAGAGTCCACTTACAGGTGTTTCTCTCTTCCTGCACTGAGAGCTGCTCGAGGATGGGGGCCGGGTCTTAGTCATCTTTGCAGTCTGAACTCCCAGCAGAGTCTGGGACAGTGCACGTTTTAACGTGCGTTGTTGAATTGAACAGACAATCTCTCCAGTGGCCGGGATGGTGTTGGGGAGGGAAAGCTAAGGTGAGTGTGGCCTGCTTCTTTACTTCTCATTTTCTGTAGTGGTAAAGGCACCAATGGTCATGAATTTCATCTAAAATCACATTTTTTTCATCTAAAAATAAATTCAAGCACAGTGAAGGGTATCAAGGTGGTGGGAAGGTCCTATTAAAGAGAGAGTATGAAAACTGTTGAAAAACAAAAATCAAGCATATTATAATTTTAAAAATGAAGAGTTATGAGGGGCAATACCATACCTGAATTGCCTCGCCCTACACGTGGGCCTGTCTGTGGGTGGGAGGGGAAGGCAGTTTTGGAATTTTTAGCTGCTGCCTGATTTTCATTAGGACTGAAATGCTCTGAGCCCCGTGAGGCATGAGTGGTGAGAGGTCCTGATTCATGGTGCTCCTTCCTGCAACATCAGTGATCCTGCTTCTAAATCATTCCTTGTCCCCTTCTTTTCTGTTTGTTGTTGTGGTTTAGCTGGTGAAAGTAAAATATCCAATTGAAGAAAGTGGGGTGGGGGAGGGTCACTCCTTAACCAAGTCATCTAGCTGCTGGGCTCTCCCAGAGATGCTTCCATTTGGCAGGGAAAACTATTTTTTCTTTCTCCTTCCTCGCCTCCCCCACCTCCACTTTTATCCCCTAGAACAAATTCAGGGCCTCTCTGAGTTGGTACCACCTTAGATTAATTGGCACTAATGCAAGTAAGTATTCACAGCTGTGCGTGGGATGCTTCTGAGTGCAAAATGGATCTGCCTGTGCCTGGGAACGGTTCTTTCACTTCAGGTGTGTAATTTACTGTTCTGTTAGATGCGTTCCCCGGGCGCCCCTGCTGCACCAAGCAGCACCTCAGCTGCCACTTTGGAAGGGCTCAGTGACAGACGTTTGGTTATGGTCATAAATCTTAGCAGACATCCCCTACATGACCACAACATGCAGTTATAGAAACAGAGAACTTCCCATCAAGCTGAAACTGATCCAGGAGATGTAGGTGCCTTGGCGGCAAGGGTGGGGGCCCATTACCAGGAGAGCCCAGGCGACGGTGGAGGAGCTCAGGGAGCACCCTAGAGGCGGCCGGGGCTTGGGCACAGTGAGCTTTGGTTGAGAGAGACTGGGATTCAGAATTGCTTTCTGTTCTCATCCACTAATAAGCCCTGTCATAGGCAACTTACCTTAAAGTTCTGAGCTACGGATTTCTCAAATGACACTCTTGGAACTTAGATCTGTCATCTTAAAATTTGTTTTCTATTTATCTCACTTGTTTTATGTTCCTTTTCATCTCCTTTCTTGCCCATTGTTTGGATTATTTATGCATTTAAGGATTATTCATGGCTGGGTGCAGTGGCTCATGCCTGTTATCCCAGCAGTTTGGGAGGCCAAGGTGAGAGGATTGCTTCAGCCCAGTAGTTTGAGACCAGCCTGGATAATGCAGTGACACCTAGCTCTATTAAAAAAGAAAATTAGCTGGGTGTGGTGGCATGTACCTGTAGTCTAGCTGCTCTGGAGGTTGAGGTAAAAAGATTGCTTGAGGCCAGGAGTTTCAGCCTGCAGTGAGCTATGATCACGCAACTGCGCTCCAGTCTGGGTGACAGAGAAAACAAAAAAACCAAATTCCATGTCCCACCTCTATCAGCTGTTAATTTATACATTCCTTTACTGGTTATCCAAGGGCCCAGAGGTTACAGTAGGACTGCCTTACTAAAATTGAATATAAAGTTGCATATCTATTCCTGGACAATGCATGGACCTTAAAAAGTTTGACTCTATTTACCTTCAATCTTGCCTTTTGTGCAGGATTTAATTCTAAATATGTATAAGACCTCACAAAATATCAGTCATTATCGACACCAGTATGCTTTCAGAATTACCTCTGTAGCCATCCTTTCTGTTGTTTGTCATGTCTTTCTGCATGTGGCAGACAGAACAATGGTCCCCACAAAGACGCCTCCATTCTGATCTCTGGAAACTGTGAATATGTTAGGGGGAATAAAGGTTCCAGGAGGAACTAAGGCTGCTCATCATTTTAGAGGGATTATCCTGGGCCAGCCCAATTAATCACCTGAAGCCTTAACTGTGGAAGAGGGAGGCAGGAGAAGAGAAGGAGAGAGGGCAGTCTGAGAAGACTTCAGCCCAACATTTCTGGTTTTAAAGATGGCAGACAGGACCTTGATCCAGGGCACACAGGAGACCTCTAGACCCAGAAAAGTCAAGAAACAGGTTATCCCCTGGGGTCTCCAGAAGGGAATGCAGCCCCATGGACACAGTGAGACCCATGTCAGATTTCCAATCTCCAGGGCCATAAGATAATACAAGCACATTATTTTAAACTATGATGTTTGTGGCCATTTATTACAGCAGCAAGTGGAAACTAATACTCTATGTCTCCGTGTTTTCATGTAGGATCATTTTGCTTCCATTTGAAGAACTTGTTTTAATCACTTTCTTTATGGAAATGTGGGTCTGTGGTAATAAATTTTGTCAGATTCTGTTTGAAAATGTCTTTCTCATGCCTTCGGTTTTTTGGTTTGCGATTTTATTGAGTTCTGCTCTTCAGTGTTTACTTCCTTCTGCTTATGTTGGGTTGAATTTCCTTTTCTTCTCTAGTTGCACAAAGTGAAAACTTTGAGTATTGATTTAAAACCTTTCTTCCTCCCTCATATAAGCATTTAATGCTACAGACTTCTCTCTAAACAATGCTTTAGTTGCTTTCAACAAATTTTGATATACTGTAATTTCATTTTCATTCAGTTCAAAATATTTTCTGATTTCCTTTAAGACTTCCTCTTTGACTCATGGGTAATTTAGAAGTGTATTGTTTACTTCCAAATATTTTGGAGTTTTACAGAAATCTTTCTGTTATTGATTTCTAGTTTAATTCCATTATGGTCTGAGAACATACTTTGTATAATTCCTATTCTTTTGAATTTGTGGAAGTTTGTTTTATGGTCTGAATATGGTCTCTCTTGAGGAATGTACACTTGTAAACAACGTGTATTCTGCTTTAGGTCAATTTGATCAATAGTGTTGATCAGCTCTACATTCTTACTGATCTTCTGTTTACTTGTTCTGTTGATTCCTGAGAGAGGAATAGCGAAATCTTCAACTGTAATTGTAGATTGGTCTGTTTCTTCTTTCAGTTTCATTGTGTTTTGCTTCACGTAATTTGAAGCTCTGTTGTTAGGTCCATTTAGGACAGTTTTGTCATCTTGGAGAATGGACTTCTTTATCGTTATATAAAGTTTCTCTTTATCCTTAATAATGTTCCTTGTTCTGAAGTCTACTTTGTTTGATATTAATATAGCTACTCCAATTCTCTCTCGGTTAGTGTTTGTATACCTTTTTTAATTTTTTCATTTTCTAAGAACCTGTTTTTGTATTTTTGCTTAAAGGAAGTTTGCTGTAGATATCACATGGACAAGTCTTGCTGTTTTGTCAGTTTTGTCTTTTAACTGTTGTGGTTAGACTGTTCACATTTAATGGGATCACTGATATATCTGTATTGAAATCTATTTGGTAGCCATTTTCTATTTGTTCCACCTGTCTTTGTTTTTAATCCTTCCCTTTTTGCCTTCTCTTATATGTAGTGACCATTTAAAAACTTCTATTGTTCTTCTTTATTGATATTATTAATATCTTACAGTTTGTTTTAGTGAGTGCTCAAGTTTAAACCCACATCTTTAAGAAAGTTTACATTCAAAGCATAGTATATCACTTCATATGTAGTGGAAGATTACAGCAGTCCATCCCCAAATCTTCCCTCTGTCCTGAACACTATGATTGTCATTTATTTTCTTTTCTATATGTGATAAACATATAATACATGCCTATTTTTTTCTTTAGACATACCTTTTTGAACAAGTAAAAATAAGAAACACTTTATTGTACCTTCATTCATTCAATTTCTAGTCTCCTTCATTTCTTTGCATAGGTTCAAGTTTCTGTCTAGAGTCATATTCCTTCTGGCTGAATAATTTCATTTAACACTCTTCTAGAACATATCTGCCAGCCCTTGAATTCCCTTAGTATTTGTTTATCTGACAAAGTTTGTATTTTTCCATCATTTTAAATTTTGTTGTGTAGAGAATTCTGGTTGACAGCTTTTTTTTTCTTTTATCACTTGAAAGATGTCACTCCATTATCTTCTAGCTTCTGATATGAAGGCTGTTTAATTCTTACTTTGTTTTCCTACATATAATGTGTCATTTCTCTGGCTGCCTTTGAGGTTTTCTTATTGTCTTTTGTTTTCAGCAGATTAAATATAAAATGTGAAGGGTGTATATGTGTATATGTGTGTGTGCATGTCCCCATTTTTCTTTTTGTTTTCAGTTTGGGTAATTTCTATGACCCCCCCATCACTGGTTCACTCCTTAGCTGGGTCAAATCTACTGATGATGAGTTCATCAGAGACATTCTTCATCTCTGCTACTTTTTGTTGTTGCTGTTGCTGTTGTTTTTAAAATTTCTAGCATTTGCTTTTTTTTTTTTTTTTGAGACGGAGTCTTGCTCTGTTGCCCAGGCAATGGCGTGATCTCACTGCAACCTCTCCCTCCCAGGCTTAATTGATTCCCCTGCCTCAGCTTCCTGAGTAGCTGGGATTACAGGCACCTGCCACCATGCCCAGCTAATTTTTGCATTTTTAGTAGAGATGGGGTTTCACCATGCTGGCTAGGCTGATCTCGAACTCCCAACCTCAGGTGATCCACCCACCTTGGCCTCCCAAAATGCTAGGATTACAGTCATGAGCCACCCGCCTTGCCTAGTGTTTGCTTTTAATTATTTCTTAGAGTTTCAGTCTCTCTGCTGAAATTTCCCATCTGATCTTGCCTGTTGTCTACCTTCTCCATTAGAGCTTTTAATATATTAATCAAAATTACTTAAAATTTTCTATTAGATAGTTCAGAAATCTCCATCATAGTTGAGGCTGGTTCTGATGAGTGCTTTGCCTCTTTGAGAGTGTTATTTTTTTCTTGCCTTTTCATATGTTTCTTCCCTTTTTGCTGAAAGCCAGGTTATCTCACATATGCAGTAAACTAGGGTCAATCGTTTTATAGGCTGGCACACCATTGGTTCCTGGTGGGCCTTTTGTGCAGGGATGTGAAGTAAGCTAGTTAGGGGTGAGGTTGGACTGAAGGTTCATTGTTGCTCTGGTTACCTTCCCTTAAATTTCTCTAATGACACCTACTGTTTAGAGAAGGGGCAGATTTGCCAGAGGGTTTTTCCTTCAATGTGTGTTCCATGCTCATTTTAAAGCCTTCCTTTTTTTTTTTTTTTTTTTTTCAGAGAAAGTCTCTTTATATGCTCTTGTCCCTCTTCTCTCCCTGTCCCAGGAGTTCTATACTATTACCTGTTATTCAATGCTAGTCAGCCTTGTAGTAGGGGGATGAGGGGAATGCTCTCTGTTGTTTTGATTGAACCTCGGTCTTAGGTAGGCGCTGCTATGTCCTTAAGACTCAGAAGTGTTGGCTTTTCAGTGCTCCTGCTCCTCTGCTGGCTGTAGAGCTGGGCCCAGCACATAGTTCTTACTCCCTTCTCTCCTCATAGTGATAGGGTATTTTCACTGGTGCCCTAAGGAAAATAGCGTTTGTTGCCCTTCCCTGCACAGATTAAGGATTTATTTCAGACAGGTGATAGAAGACAAAGCTGTGGATGGATTTTCACCCCCCTCCATTGTGTTTGTTCTTCTTTTCTCCAGTTTTACACCTCAAGGAACACTTTTGTAGGACCCTTTTCAATTTTTGTGAGCTCCCAGTGGGGTCCATAGAAAAAAAGCCTGAAGAAGGGACAGATTCTCCAGTTTCTTTCTTTTTTTTTCTTTTTTGAGATGGAGTCTTGCTCTGTTGCCCAGGCTGGAGTGTAGTGGCATGATCTTGGCTCACTGCAGCCTCCGCCTCCCAGGTTCAAGTGGTTCTTCTGTCTCAGTCTCCTGAGTAGCTGGGATTACAGGCATGCTTCATAATACCTGGCTCATTTTTGTATTTTTAGTAAAGACAGGGTTTCACCATTTTGGCCAGACTGGTCTTGAACCCCTGGCCTCAAGTGATCTGCCTGTCTTGGCCTTCCAAAGTGCTGGGATTACAGGCATGAGCCACCATGTCCAGTCAACATTCTCTAATTTCTTTAACTTGTAGGGGCTTGACACACTTGCCAGTGCATGCTCAGCTTTCAGCTATTCGCTAACTATGCTAGCTGAAATCCTCTTACCAGCATACACTTGTATCCACCTCTGGGAAACCAGTGCTCATATCTAATCTTTTCCTGACAGTCTTAGATTTAGATCTCTTTAGATTTTGGGCTATTTGATTTCTCTGAAACCTGAGTTCTCTGATAGTTTTTAAAAAGTAATGAACTTTCAGATCGTACAGCTCTTTCATATTAGTCTGGGAGCAATGCTGTTTTCAGCTTTCTATATCCACAAGCAGCTTGATTTCAGTTTTTATGGGTAGTTTTGCTGGGTATAAAATTCAAAAATAATTCTAAAGTTTGACAGTTACATTATTTTAGCTCTTTTATGTGATTTTTGTTGTTCATTGGTTTCCACTATTTTTATGGAAAAGTATGTTGTCAGTCTTACTGTTGCTCCTTTGATGGTAATATGCTTTTTTCCCTCTGCTGCTTTTTAAAAAATAGATTTTATTTTTAAAAACAGTTTTAGATTCATAGAAAAATTGAGGCTGAGCATGGTGGCTCACATCTGTAATTCCAGCACTTTGGGATGCTGACGTGGGAGGGTTACTTGAGCCCAGGAGTTCAAGAGCAGCCTGGGCAACATGGTGAAACCCTGTCTCTACAAAAAATATGAAACATTAGCCAGGCATGGTGGTATGTGCCTGTGGTCCCAGCTACTCAGGAGACTGAGGCGGGAGGATTACTTGGGCCCAGGAAGTAGAGGCTGCAGTGAACCATGATTATGCCAGTATACTCCAGCCTGGGCAACAGAACAAGACTTTGTCTCAAAAAAAAAAAAAATTGAGCTGAAAATACAGAATTCCCATATACCCTTTTCCCCCAACACACACAGTCTCCTTCACTATTAACATCCCACATCAGAGTAGTATGTTTGTTAGAATTGATAAACCTACATTGGTACACCATTGTCACCCAAAGTCCATAGTTTATATTAGGGTTGACTCTTGGTGGTGTATATTTTATGGGTTTTGACAAATGTATGATGCCATGTGTCCACCATTACAGTATCATATAAAGAACTGTTTCATTGCTCTAAAAATCCTCGTCTGCTGTGCCTATTCAGACTTCCCTCCCTAGCCCCTGGAAACCACTGACCTTTTTACTGTCTCCAACATTTTTCCTTTGCCAAGATGTCAGATAGTTAGAATCATACAGTATGTGGTCTTTTCAAATTGGCTTCTTTTACTCAGTAATATGCATTTAAGATTCCTCCATGTCTTTACATGGGTTGATAACACATTTCTTTTTAGTGCTGAATAATATTCCATTATCTGGATGTACCACAATTTATTCATTCACCTACTGAAGGATGTTTTGGTTGCTTTCAAGTTTTGGCAATTGTGAATAAGCTGTAATAAATATTTGTGTGAAAGTTTTTATGTGGATATATGTTTTCAATCATTTGGGTAAATATCAAGGAGTATGATGGTTAGATTACATGGTAAGTGTATGTTTAATTTTATAGGAAACTGCCAAAGTGTCCTCCAAAGTAGCTGTGCCATTTTGCATTCCCACGAGTCGCAGATGAGAGTTTCTGTTGCTCTGCATCTTTACCAGCATTTGATGTTGTTCTGCTGCTTTTAAAAATGGTCTGTTGGGGAAGAGAAGGGAGAATTCCCTGGGTTATCAGGCAATGTCTCTCACTCTCTTTCCTCTTTTCCCTGAGTCAGAAGGGAAGTCTGTCTCTGAATGTCTGCCTGGGGTTGGGGGAGGGGTGACACAGGCACTCCCTTGGCCACCATATCCGATGTCACACTTGGTTGCAGCACAAATCTACTGCCTCTGAGACCAGTGCAGCACTAGGGCTTGCCCAAAGACTACAGTTCCTGTGGCCTGACTGTCAGTCATATTTCTTCCAAGCCTCAGGCCACATTAGTCAGCTGGTGATGAAACCAGCTGGGACCCAGTTTTCTCCCACTGGGGTGGAGTGTTCCTCTCTGGTCCAGTACTGGTTTGAATATTCTCTCCATAGTCATCAGCAGAATTCTGTCCTGTTTTGTGTTCCACCGTGACAGGACAGCACTGGGTTCCAATGCCAAGTCCTACACTCACTTCACTCTCCCCACTCCAAACATACAGATTTCCTCTCTGTGCTTGTGCTTCTTGGGGTTGGTGAAGGGGTGGTGTAGGCAATGGAGAACTGTCTTTCTTACCCTCTACAATGCTTCTTTCCTTGATATTATGTTGAAACCAGTTACTGTGATCATTCACCTGATATTTTGGTTCTTCTGAGAGTGCTTTCTTGCCTTGATGGTTGTTCAATTTTGTGTTTTGGCCAGGGGATGATTGCTAGAGGGTTCTATTCAGCCATCTTGCTCCATCTCCTCTACTGGAAGGAGGAAATCAGTCAGGATTGATTTCAGTCCACAGGTAAATGATGAGGTATGTGAGTGGCTGTAGCACTCAGTGCCCTGCTGTGACCTTCTGGGTGGAAGAGTGTGACTGCCACCTCACTTCTGTTTTCTGAAGCTGGAACAAAACATTTCCTGTAACTCACATGAACCCATGCTATTCAGGGAAGAAAATTCTAGCAAAAGTAATACCAGCTTGGCTAAGTTTGCATGATACAAATTCATCTCTCACCTGCTTATCTCGTTCTTCTCTTTCTGAGACCCCAAGTGCAAATAGGAGACATTTTCTGGCTGCCCCATATATCTTATGCCCTATTTTGTACTTCACATTCTTTTGATTTTCTGTCCTTCAGTTTATATATTATCTTATTAACTACCTTCCATTTGACTAAACCTCTCTTTTATCATTTTGAATCTGCTATTAAATACATTCATTGAGTTCTTAATTGTGATTAATTTTTTATGTCCATAATTTCCTTTTATTCTTTTAAAATAATTTATAGTTCTCAACTGAAATTGTTCATATTCTCACTTATTTTCCTGAACATGTTAATGGAAGTTTTTTTTTTTTTTTTTAACATCGATGTCATATAATTCTAATACTATATCTTGATCTCTTGTGTCTTCTATTTCTTTTTGCTTCTATTGCTTTTTGGCATACTCTTGTCTTTTTATAGATTTGTCTATTTGTTTAAAGATGGTTTTTTTGGCTATGTTTTGCAGGCTGATCTTAAACTCTTGGGCACAAGTGATCCTCCTGTCTTAACCTCCCTAGTAGCTGGGTCTACCAATGTACACCACCATGCCTGGCTTTGCCTCGTTACTTTTGATCAAATTATTATTTTGATTAAATTTCAATTTGTATAAAATTATTGAGATTATTTTATTTTCCTCTCAAGAAACTTTATTTTTGCGTGTGGTAGGTAGTAAGTATAGGAGGTGATCACTTTAATCAGGTGTTGAGTTGATTCAAGTTCATCTCCAGTATTTCTAGGGGCTTGAATATCTCCATGCACTCCTATATAGAAAGGCATGTGTTTTCCTACGAATAACTTTTGAGGGGTCTCAACTAAAACCATCCGATGTTTAGTAGGACTCAGTTTCTTGGTGAGTGCTATATCCTAATCTTTGCCTCCTCAGCTCTGTGAGATGCCTGAAATCTTTGCTCAGCTTCTCAGCCTCCTTGCTGTTACTTTTAAATAGAAGTGCCTACAGGGAAAAAGTGACGCAGCAACTTCCTTTCTCTTGAGGGATCTTGGCATTTCAAGTCTTTTCTGTCTTGGTTGTTCTCTGATATGTTTGAACAGAGGTTTCTCAAATTTTGTCCAGGTTACCCTCAAGTGACATTCTTTAAAAACTTGATTTTCAGGTTTTGTTTGCTAATATTTAGTTTTAGGGATTCTAGAATTTATAATTCTGAACGGTGAGCATTTGTGAATTCCAAGCTCTTGCAATCTAAGGCGTGAGTGAAAAAATGCCCTCAGTGAGCTTTCTGTGGTTTGGTATTCATTTTAAAAGGTAGGTAGGAGGGGGTTCAAGATGCTGTTGGTGGGAATGTGAGTTAGTACAGCCACCATGGAAAACAGTATGGAGATTGCTCAAAAAAGAGTTCTAAAAACAGAACTACCATACAATCCAGCAATCACACCTCTGGGTTTTAATCCAAAGGAAAGGAACCTGGTACATCCAAGGGACACCTGCACCTCCATGTTTGTTGCAGCATTACTCACAAAAGCCAAGATATGGAATCTACCTACATAACCAGCAATAGATGAATGGATAAAGAAAATGTGTGTATAGACACAATAAAATACTATTTGTCCTCAAAAAAGAATAAAATAATGTCATTTGCAGCAACGTGGATGGAGTTGGAGGTTATTGTGTTAAGTGAGGTCGTTATGTTATGTTAAGCCAGACACAGAAAAACAAATTTCACATGTTCTCACTCATGTGGAGGGTAAAACAGTTGATCTCATGGGAGCAGGGAGTAGAGTGATAGATTCCAGAGGCTGGGAAGGGTGTATGGTTAGTGGGAGGATGAAGATAGGTTGGTCAACAGGTAAAACATACAGTTAGATAGAAAGGATACATTCTTAATATTTGATAGCCAAATAGGGTGACTATAGTTAACAATAATGTATTGCATATTTCAAAGTAGCTAGAAGAGAGGATTTGAAATGTTCCTAATACATAGAAATAATAAATACTCGAGGTGATAGATACCTTGAATACCCTGACTTGATTCTTGTGCATTCTGTGCATGTAAGAAAATGTCACATGTACCCCATAAATATGTACAATATTATGTATCAATAGAAAAATTAAAAGGTAGTTGTATCATGCTGTGGGATAGGAAATTCATGATTAGCATACCCATTTCACAGAGGAAGAAATTGAGGCAAGAGCAATTGGAAGCCTGGGGAGCAAGTGACAGAGTTTCAAAAGAGACAATTGAAGAGATGAATAGAATTTGGATAAGTATCCTCCAATATTAAACTCAGAAAATCTTATACTGTTCAACTTTCATATATATATATATTTGCTTCATAAATAAGAAAAATATTTTAGACCTCTCCTTAGTAATCTCTTGTGTGCTTTGGCTGAGATTTTGCTGACGCTTTGGCTCTCCTGGATGCCATGTCTTTTCATTGTTTAGGTGACTCTTGGCTATCACCACATCTGTAGTTCATCGGGGTTGACTTGTGTAGACCTATGCACAGCAGAAAAATCAGCATCCTTTCAAATACATGCAGGGATTCTTGGAAGTGATTTCCATTTCCCGAGTCACATCTCTTCAGATTTTAATTCTGAATTCTTATTTGACTTCTGTTGTCTTTTCTCCTTGTCATCCCCATGTCCTTGGGAGCCATAGCCCTAACACTGTGTTTCCCTTCCCAACTCTGCATTCAGTGGAATCACATCGGTAACTTGGAAATGACCATAGTGGCAGTATTTACACCATGGTAATTGGGAAATCAATTTTATTTCCCAGGCAGCAAAGTGTTGAACATTTCCCAGCACACCGTGCCCTAATCCCTCTGTGGAACAAGAAACTGTCAGCACACGGATGGATGTAGCTCTGGTGTCGCCGAGTGGAGCAGCATCCCCACTGAGTATCACAAGCAGTTTAATAATGGAATATCAGCTGTTCTTGTTCATAAACTCCCTTGGCTATTCCTGCTTCCAGGGATCATGAATTTTTTTTCCCTTAGGCTCTAGCTTCTCACTTGGGTGGTTGGGAAGGAGCAGGAATGAAGTCGTTTCTCTTCTTTTATTTTTTTCTTCAGCCCACAGTTTGTGTAATGACAGGGAGTACCAGTCAGTGTATTTTGTCTCAGAGCATCTGAATGGAGTCCCCTGGCATGGTGTGAGCAGTGGTGTCAAACCCACATCCCTGGTCCCAGCAGTAACATGTTCACAGATCTGCCTTGATTTTGCAGCCCATGGCATTGGGGTATACTCTAAACTGAGGGTCACACCAAACTGAGGGTCACACCATCAATGTCTCACTGGAGTACCATGTGTTCGTCTCCATGTTCCCAGGCAAACCATCAGCAGAACTAATGAGAGGATCACTGCTGTTTCTGCTGCTGCCAGTGTCATGGGGTTTCTCTCTGGGAGCTCCTCCAAAGCATCAATAACAGGCCCACCACTGGGACCAGTATATGGTGAATTATGAAGCTGGGATTTCATTTTTCATGTTGGTTTGCCATGCACAAGAGACAGCTAGCCTATCTTTGTTTTTCTACCTGTAAAATGAATACAATATTAGTTGGCTTTTCTGACAGCCACACATATGCATTATTTCTGCTGTGCAGAGGTCTACACAAGACAACTCCGGTGAGCTACAGATGTGGAGGCATCCAAGAGTCATCTGAACAATACAAAGACATGGTACCCAGGAGAAGCAAAGAACCAGCAATATCTCTTCTAACTACCACAGCCACCTCGTTTCCTCTTTAGAAGCACCGTCTGTGATAATAGCAATAAAATAGTTTTAACAACTATCATGGATTGATCTCTTTGTACTGACTGTCACTATCCTGGGTGTTTCACACAAATTGCTATGTTTAATTTTTACAAAACCATTATGGAATAGATGCTGCTACCATCCCAGTTTTCAGAGGAGGAAACTAAATCTGCTGAAAGTTTAAAATGATTTGTCCAAGGTATTATAGAATTTGGTAGATTCAGGATTTGAACCTAGTATAGAACTCCAAAACTTGTGTGTGTGTGTGTGTGTGTGTGTGTGTGTGTGTTTTGGGACATTGTTGCTCTGTTGCCCAGGTTGGAGTACACTGGCATGATAGCTCACTGCAACCTCCGCCTCTGGGATTCAAGCGATTTTCCTGCCTCAGCCTCCTGAGTAGCTGGAACAACAGGTGTGTGCCATCAAGCCCAGCTAGTTGTTATATTTTTAGTACAGACAGGGTTTTGCCATGTTGGCCAGGCCAGTCTTGAACTCCTGACCTCAGGTGATCTGCCCACCTCGGCATCCCACAGTTCTGGGATTACAGGTGTGAGCCAATGTGCCTGGCCCAAAAACTTGCATTCTTAACCACTGCTGCATCTCAGAAAAATGACAGAAAGATGGAAAAGAGTATACAGTGCTGTATTTTCCATCTCTTAAAGAGGACAGGCGGTAATCTTGGCCTCCTGCTTCTGGGAGGTCCTTGGGTGCTGTGGAGCTGTGAGGGTCAGGGGTGCATGGGGCTCCCTTGGTGGGAGTTTGGACATGACTGCTTTCTTGCTTGGTTTCCCTTTCCCTGGTTTCTCTCCCCAGGTAGGTTTCACAGACAGGCTGCAGCTCCCCAGAGAGTGAGGTGCTTCCTGGTAGCTCCGGTCTTAAATTGCAGCATTCTGAGGCAATTAGCACCATGGAATCGGTGTGCAGACCAGACCGAGTGCCGCAAAGCAAGCATTTCACATTTCATGTTAAATCACATCCTAAAACAAGCGTGAAGAATTGGGATTAAGTGAGAAATGTTCATTTCAGGGATTGAAATGGGGTTTGATGAGGATGGAATCAAAAAAGTCCTCTTGCCCTGTCCCCACCTTTTCCTGGGGAGTCTGGACATCTCGTTCCTCATGCAGGGTGTGCAATAGAGGCATCGGGAGCACACAGTGATGCGGTGAGGCAAGGTGGGCCGGATGCCTGGAATGTGCTGGTCACACCAGGTTTTCCAGATTCAGGGAAATAAATGGGGTTTGGAGCTCAAGAAAAGACATTTCTCTGATTGTGCATAAAAGTAATCAGCACAAGGACTGGAGGGCAAGGAAGAGCAGCAGATGAATAGATGAATCATGTACGGGACCAAAGCAATATATTCTTAGAGTGACTAAGAGTTGTGTAGTTTCTCAGACACCTGCCTGCACGGATCAGCTAGCGTGCCAGCCATCTTGCCTAGCTGTCATGAGCAATGGCCTGGAGATCTACCAGGTGCCCATGCGCTGGCCTTTATTTTGGGGCTTGGCAGCTTGATTTTTCTTTTTTTTTTTTTGAGATGAAGTTTCACTCTTGTTGTCCAGGCTGGAGTGCAATGGCGCGATCTTAGCTTACTGCAACCTTTGCCTCCTGGGTTCAAGCAATTCTCCTGCCTCAGCCTCCTGAGTAGCTGGGATTACAGGCACCTGCCACCATGCCCAGCTAATTTATTTTTATTTTTAGTAGAGATGGGGTTTCACCATGTTGGCCAGGCTGGTCTCAAACTCTTGACCTCGGGTGATCCACCTGCCTCGGCCTCCCAAAGTGCTGGGATTACCGGCATGAGCCACCGCGCCCTGCTGGCAGCTTGGTTTTTCTATGAGTGCATCCCAGGAGCTTGTCCTGTTGAGAGGGTCCCTATGCAAAGGGAGGGCCCTGAGCACATTTTGAAAGAGTGTCCCTCCCTCATTCTGCGACTGTTCTGGCCATGAGCTGGAGCGATGGGGTGTCAGAGAAAGGCAGGGTTCTGGGTGCCCAGGAGAGCTGGGGAGGGGCCCAAAGCTGGGGTCGGGAGAGACACACAACATCCAAAGTCAATGAGCCCAGTACCCAGGGAGGCTGGTGACAGCTGAGGCTGAAAAGGAGGCAGCTTATTTTTAGTTCTAACCTCCTTATATTGCCTAAGTGTTTGCTTATTTAACTATAGATTATTATTATTTTTATGTTGAAATTCTATAGCACACACTGGTAAAAACACTTTGTGAAGACTTATTTTTTCTTTTTTTAAATTATATTTTAAGTTCTGGGATACACGTGCAGAATGTGCAGGTTTGTTGCGTAGGTATACACGTGCCATGGTGGTTTGCTGCAGACTTTTTTTTTCAGTCAAGATTTCTGTATGAAGCTTCCTTTAGGTTATATGTGCCTGACACATAAATACTGGGCTGCTAGCTGGGTGTGGTGGTGGGTGCCTGTAATCCCAGCTACTCTGGAGGCTGAGGCAGGAGAATCGCTTGAACCTGCGAGGCAGAGGTTGCAGTGAGCCGAGATGGTGCCTCTGCACTCCAGCCTGGGCAACAGGTTTTCCAGACTCAGAAAAATAAATGAATGGGGTTTGGGGCTCAAGGAAAGACATTTCTCTGATTGTGCATAAAATCACAATCAGCAAAAGGAGAGTAAGGCATGGAATAGCAGCTGACGAATAAATGAAGCATCTATGGGACCTATGCATATATTTTTAGAGTGACGAAAATGTTACATGAACCCCAGTGGGTGCCTGATGTGTCAGTGTTGGCCCCAGGAGAATCAGGTTTCCCGTTCCTCGTCACTCACCATCAGCTGAAGCTTCAGTGACAGCGTGGGGATCTCCCATTAGAGGGGGGCTCCCCACTCCTGGGGTGCTAGGGTCATCACCCTAACTCTGTCCAGTAGGATTTTGCAGAAAACATGGTTCCTGTTTACCCCTTAGGTTTAAAGCTCTCTAGAGGCCCCATTTCACATATACTGAGGCCAGACTTTTCAGCCTGTGAGATGGGCAGGGCTGTCTCCACACCTCCCTCAGTCCCTGCCCCTCACCCCTGTCTGGTGACTCTCCTCTAGGCACCTCTGCACACATGGGTTCTAACTGTGCTAGTCGGCTCAGGCTGCTGTGACAAAGTACCACAGACTGGGTGCTTCAGCAACAGAGATTTCCCACAGTTCTGGTGCCTAGAAGTCTGAGATCAAGGTGGCAGTGGGGTAGCTTCTTCTGTGACTTCTGTGCCTGGCTTGTAGATACCATCTTCTCCCTGCATTTTCACAAGGTTGTCCCTCTGAGTGTGTCTGTGCTCTAATCTCCTGTTCTGACAAGGACACCAGTTATACAGGATTAGGGCCCACCCTAATGACCTGAGATTTCCTTAATTGCCTCTTGAAACCCTAACTCCAAGGAGTCCGGTTCTAGGTACTTGGGGTTAGGAGTTCAACGTGTGAACTTTTGGGGGACACAACTCTCAGCCCATGACACTAACCAAACAAAAGTGGCCAAAGTGCCCTGGAAGACCGAGGACTGACACGTGGCCAGCCCTAGGTGGGACCAGGAGGGAACAGAGAGGACAGCTCCTTTTATCAGGGGTGACATAACCTTTGTGACACAGGACCCGTGCCAGTCCTCCCCAAGCTGCTCCCCTCCCACCTGCCCTCCCGTGATAGCCCCTGGCTGCGTCTTTATGCCTCCGCTGACCACACACCTCTTTCACCTGCTCCAACTTTGCCAACCCTGACCCCATGGATGTCATCTCTCTTCCCACTTGGGACTCCCAGAAAAGTGCTCTTGGTTACCTTGAAATTCCAGTTCAAATTTGAATTCTTTTGGGTTAAGGTGTAGACCCTGTAAAAGACCCTGCTTCTCTGATGCTGTTACAGAGGCCTGTGGGATGAGCCTGAACCTGGGAGCTGGTTTTGAAGTGAGCTGGAGAGCCCTTGTGTGCTACAGCAGGGGAAGGAGCCCCTCACTCAGGGAGGAGCGGGTGGGGAGGGGCTCTTCGGAGCCTCAGTGTTTGTGGGGCGCTCTTCGACAGGCTTGCCTCATGCTCCAATCTCATTCCTGAGCACAGGTGAATTTAACCTCTACTCAATTGGAAGTGAGAGTCCCACTTCTCCTTTGCTCTCCTAGTTCTGCTGAGCAAACCTGACATTTTGTAATATACAGATATGCAAAGGAAACATCGGATGGTGGTTTCTGGTGTGTCTGTTTCTCCTTTGTAAAATCGTGGCATGCTTAAGAATGGACATTTCAGAGTAGAGGTTCCGACTTGTTGGATGGAAGAGGCTCCTGCATGGGTTGTGGGTGGACGTGGACTGGGAAGGTCTAAGTCAGAGTCTCTGGTTGCTTCTGGAGTCTGCGTGGTAACCAACGGGAAGCTTCTGGGGCACAGAAATTGCTTCTCTTCTCTTCCCACTTCTCTCAGCGAAAGTGCTTTGTGAATTCTAAGGCAGCAGCTTTCCCAGGCCAGCAGCGTTGGACTCCCCTACAACTTGTTAGAAATGTACATTCTTGAGTCCCATCTCATGGTATGGAATCGGACATTCTGGGGGTGGGACCAGCATTATGTGTGTCTAACGAGCCCCAGCTGATTCTGATGCAGGCTGGGGTTTCAGAACCAATGCTGTAAGGCCACGTAACATGGGAGTCGGGTGTTACTTATGATCAGCCCTTCACAGGCAGGAATGGTGCAGAGCTGGGAGAAGACAGGCATCTAGATTACCATCATCTCATTACTGCTCTTAAATACAAGCATTAATCATGTTACTCAATTCAGCAAATGCTTTCATAATTGATATGTTTACATTTTAGAATTTATTTTTAAGCTATAGTGTTTAGTCCACTATGAATCATTTATTCATGCATAGAAATGCATTGAACACCTACTACGTGCCAGGCAATTAGCTAGCCTTTGAGTTTAATGGTTAGCAAAACCAGAAGGTATCTGTTCTTCTGAGATTTTGAGAGTGTGTGGAGGCTGGAGGAGGGACAGACATTAAACAAAGAAGCAAAGAAATTTTTGTGGTGGTTAAGGCCTTAAAAAGAGGTAGAGATAGCAATCAAACAAGAAAATAAATATCAACTGACAAATCTGATCCATTCTCTGAAGGAGCGGTATGTGGTGGATTGCTGGAGGGGTCAGGGAGCCTCTTCCTTGAAGAAATGGCTTCTAAACCGAAGTGGAAAGTGGTCATTGCCAACACAACCGAGGGGGAATGGGGGCTTTGAGGAGGGTGAACATGGGCCTGGTGTGAGGAAGCAAGGTTAACTTAAAGAAATGGAAGCAGGGTTTTCAAGCCAAGTTATGGATTTTGGATTTTAATAGAAGAGTATTGAGGAGCCCCATGTATTAGCATTCATTAGGCAATGTTGTGTAACAAACAGATGCAGAGATCTCCATGGCTCTCAGTAACAAAGGTTTATTTCTCATGTTCCATCTTGACTCTGGGCCAGCTGCAGCTTATAGAATGTGGTAGATTCAGGATTTGAACCTAATATAGAACTCCAAAACGTGTGTTTTTTTTTGGAGACAGAGTTGCTCTGTTGCCCAGGATGAAGTGATCTTGGTTCACTGCAACCTCCGCCTCTGGGGTTCAAGTGATTCTCCTGCCTCAGCCTCCTGAGTAGCTGGGACAACAGGTATGTGCCACCATGCCCAGCTAGTTTTTATATTTTTAGTAGAGACAGGGATTAGTAGAGACAGGCCCTGTTCACTGTGGGACCCAGGCTGAAGAAGAAGCTTGAATTTGGGCCATGTCCATCTTTTGGCAGAGGGAGAAGAGCGTTGACAAATCCCTGCAGTGCCCTCAGGCATGTGCCACCTCCGATCATATCCTCAGGTCAAAGAAAGTCCCACGACCAAACCTCAGCCAGGAGCCTGCAGGGATGGGCAGAGAGAGAGGAGCAGCAAGAATTAGGATTAGGGCCCCTTCCTGTGGGCTCTTGAAGAGTTTTACATGTGCACAGGATTGCTGATAACAGAATCAGATCTGTTCTGAAAGGTGCAGAGATTAGACTGAAGCAGGTGCAGGAGTAAATAAGTGAGGCAGAAAGAACTCAGGTAATGCTCCAGGTGAGGAGATGGTGGTGGGAGGGTGGAGGTACAGAGAGCAGGTTGCAGAAAGACTTTGAAGGCAAGAAGAATAACCTCGGTGCCCACTCTGTGGGTGAGGGAGGGTGAGTGTCAAGGATGACCCCCTCTCCCCTAGTTTTTGCCTTACGTAGCTGGGTGAATGAGGGCACTGATCAATGGAACACCGAATGAGCATGTCTGACAGAAAAATATCATGAGTTGGCTTTGAATATGTTCAATTTGAGATACCTTGGAACCACCCATGTGGTTATACCATGTTAAGTAAGTAGTTGGATATTGACTAGATTATTTGTAGGGTTTTTTTTTCCAGTTTCTTTTAGAATATTACCTAAAAGTTATACTGAGAGTGAGTTTCTTTTTTTTTCTTTTCTTTTGAGACAGGGTCTCACTCTGTTGCCCAGCCTGGGCTCACTACAGCCTCAATCTCGTGGGCTCAAGTGATTCTCCCACCTCAGCCACCGAGGAGCTGGGTAGCTGGGACTACAGGCATGCACCACCATGCCCAGCTAAGTTTTATATCTTTTGTAGAGATGGGGTCTTGCCATGTTGCCCAGGCTGGTTTTGAACTCCTGGGCCCAAGAGATACTCCCCACTCGGCCTCCCAAAGTGCTGGGATTCCAGGCATAAGCCGCCACACCTGTCCCTCAGAGTGACTTTCTTAGTGGAAATAAGCTTTGTGTTATCATTTTCCCATTCTTAGAATACATAGATATTAACATAAAACATTGTTCATGGGTAACAACTTTTTCCTATTTTTTGGTCTTAGGCTATTTAGTAGAAGGAAAAGCACTCTGCCTTTATATTTCTCATTTATTGGTACAAGTGTTCCTGCTTAACCACGAACTAGAGGATACGCCTCCTTTTCCTTGGTAACACGGTGGGTGGGAGCCGGGGGAATCAAAGTGTAAAAATCAGACAGCATCTCTTCCCACCACTGTGTCTGTAGACCTCCCAAACTGAGGCATGGTGCTGCACACCTCCAGTATCTTCATATCAGAACACTGGCAAATATAGTCAAGGGCGATGAGCAGCTGAAATTACAAAGGGCTCTCGGACCACTGAGACGGGTTTTTAATCCTTTTAGGATCAGCCAACCTTTTCTGAGTGTTGCTTCATCTCATGTAAATTCTTGGAGTTCAAGAAAATTCAGTATTTAGAATACAAAGCAGATGGATCCTGGCTTTCTTTGCTTGTTTTTGTTTCTCCCAGTCTTTCTAGAGTAAATACCATTTCAGAAAATACCCATGTCATTTTGAAACACCTTTTGTCTGGAATCTTGGCAACACCTGCACCCCCTTCTCCAAGTGATGCTCTTTCGCACACTGTGGAAGCGATTGAACTGAGATTACAAATCTCATGGAATGTCAGATATCTCTGAAACATGAAAGGAAGTTTGGAAATGCTTGGGGAAAGTGTTTTAGTAAAAATCACAGTATTATGTTTTCCCACCTGAATGCCATCCACTAAACTATTTCTCCATTTCGTTCACAACATATCAGGAAATTACTACACTCAAAATTCTGTATTACTTCTAAGTCCAACAAGCCACAGATACATTCAGCAAGTATGTTTTCACTGGATGTGGGTCCCGGGACGCCTGTCCTCTTCATCTTGGTCTTCCTCAAAGCATCTGCCACAGCGGCAGAAAGGCAGGTGCAGGAATGGATCTCATTGAATTGGACCAGTTGCCTACGCTTGGGTTTGGGGAGAGAGTATATACTTCTCAAAGGCAGCTTCCACCTGCTGGGCAGTGAGGAAGGGTTTAACATGAGCTAACTTAGCTCCATGCTGGCAAGATAGGCTCTGGAGCCCTAAAACCGAGCTGGAATCCACGCTATGGTTTACCAGCCGTGTAACCCCTAGCTGGTTACATGATCTTTAAACCTTTGCTTCTGCACAGAGCATATGCAGGAATTAACTGAGGTGATATTAGAAAAGTACACAGATAACAAATAACAGACATCTGGGTAATGGGAATGTGAAAGAACCACAGTGTGTGCTTTTGTAAAACAGGTAGACGTGAGAAACAGCTCACTTGTGAAGTTAATCCTCAGTGACTCCAGGAGAGAGGCCGTCTGTGAATTATGGCCCCAGGAAACTTCAATGGAATAAAGACATCCAGCCACTTTGTCCTTGAGGGCTCTCAACCGAAGCTGGGACTTTCTTTTTTTTTTTTTTTTTTTTTTTGAGATGGAGTCTTGCTCTGTTGCCCAGGCTGGAGCACAGTGGCATGATCTTGGCTCACTGCAACCTCCACCTCCAAAGATCAAGCGATTCTTCTGCCTCAGCCTCCTGAGTAGCTGAGATTACAGGCAAACACTACCACACCCAGGTAATTTTTGTATTTGTAGTAGAGATGGGATTTTACCATGTTGGCCAGGCTGGCCTCGAACTCCTGACCTTGTGATCTGCCCTCCTTGGCCTCCCAAAGTGCGAAGCCAGGACTTTAAAAACTAAAGGGCCTTGGCATACATGGCGGCTTGTTGTCTTAACCTCAGTTGGGATAAGACAGAATATTCACCTCCCTGTCCATAGCTAAGTTTTTGTGAATGTTGAGACCCCAGGCATGGAAGAGCTTTGTGACTGGGTGATATAATCTATGCAAACGTTACCACACATTTGTTAGGTGGGTTGAATGCCCTTCCTGAGAAGGAGGCATCTCTCCACGTCTGTGTGCAGGAGAGCGATGATGGAAGGCCACTCACTGTCTATGCCCTGGAAAATCCCACGACAAGGAGGGCAAGGAGCCCTGGATGTGAGTCCACGATCTGCTGGCACGTTGTATGGATGTGGGCAGGTGAGCGCCGGGCTCAGAGTCCTCATCTGAAAGATGAGCAGAGTTGCCCCTCCATTTTGCCCTGCAGCATTTTTCAGGGTATCAAGATAGGAACAAAGGTGCAAGAGTCTAATTCATTCATAAAAGGAATGCATTTCTGACACCTGCCACAACGTGGCTGGACCTTGAAGACATCGTGCTAAATGAAAGATACACTGGGACGAATAGTGCAGGGTTCCCCTTACATGAGGTTCCAAGAACAGGCAAATTCGACACAGAAAGGAGAATGGGGGTCTTGGGGCTGGGGGCCGGGGGATTAGGGAGCTGGAATTTGATGGGTCCAGAGTTCCCATTAGGGATGATGGAAAAGTTCTGGAGCTGGATGGTTGGTGATGGTTGCAGAAGAACGTGAATGTACCTTATGCCACTGAATTGTACCCTAAAGATGGTGAAATGGTACATTTTATGTTGGCTATACTCAGCCACAATAAAAATAGCAAAAAACCCCAACAACCATGGAAAGTAATGGTACAAATTCAGGTTGTAGGATGAAACTTCGGTTCTCTTTTTCCCAGGGTCAGAGAGACTAGAGCATGGAATCGAGAAGGGACGAGGGCTGATGGACCGTCTGTTCATCCTTGATGTTTCTGGCATTGCCCACGCCTGGCGGCTGAGCAGAGGCAGAGCCAGCAGCCGGGGCCTGGTCCGGGCTGCGGCCCTCCGTTGAGTCGCCGTGACTGTGAGCGCTCCTATCCTTGTTTCTTCTGTAAAATGAGGTGTTCATTCCAGATGGCCTTCCACGCCCCCACCTTGCCCCCACCTTACCCCCACAGTGCTACGATTCTCAAATTTCATTCAGTTTCTTTTGAGCTGGTTCTATTCTTTTAAATAATGTCATCTTGGATTACTTTTTATAAACATATGGGAGCAAATTGTATTTTCTAATTAACTTAAAAAAATTACGAACCCCCAATGTGCTACAGATTCTGAAAAACACCCTTTCCCGCAATAAACACCCCAGGCGGGGCTGGTGCGGCCCAGGTGGCCGAGTCGCCGGCCTTGGAGGGGGCAGCCTTGCTGCTCTTCCGCGCCCTCTGGTGGCCTCTCCCGATCACCGTCGCCACCCGCGTAGGATTCACCGGGGCTTGTGCCTTGGGTTGGGTGAGATCACTCACTTGTCTCAGGAAGAAATTTATACCAGCAAACGTGTGTCTGGTGCTTCTGGCAGAGACAAGGGAAATGACAACTTCCTATTCTGAAAGGCTCTCTATTAGTGGCCTGTGATGAAGATGCCAGAAAAAAGTGGCCCATCCATTATATTTATGTTGTGTGATATTGGGCCACAGAGGGTGAAGTCAATGAGAAGAATAAGTAATTCTAACAAGCGTTTTCATTCCCTTGGCAGGAATTTACTTATTAGCAATATACCTATTTTTATAAAGGGAGATTAGATAAATTAGAGATTAAAGAAAGTGGAACAGATGTTTTTCCTCTGATAAGCATGATTCTATAAGAAAACTCCAGAGGGTTGGAATCAGTGCAGAAAGCAGGAATGCACATTTTTATTTTTTGGTGGTTACACATTTTGAGAAGGTAAAGAAAAAAAAAATACTAGGTGTGGGGAGGTTGGGCCAGTGCAGGGTTGTACCCAGGCAGCACGCTGACACCGCCATTGTAACACAGCTAATAATAGAGCCTTCTGCTTTGCGAGTACGTGCTAGGTGCCTTGTGTACGGAGTGAGCTCTGTGCCAGGTGCTTTGTGGACGTTCTCTTTAATCCCTCCAGCAACAGCGGTGGGGCAGCTGTTTTGTTTCTATTTCACAGATGAGAAAGGCAGCGAGGCTCTGAGGGCTAATGACTGGACGGACATCGGGTCACACAGTGGTTCTCTGCCGGCAGCATCAGCGTTGCCTGGGAGCTTGCCTGGAAAATGAAGCTTCCTGGCCCCACCCTAGACATTCTGAATCAGAAACTTGGTTATGGGGTGTGGGGATCTGTATTTTTCTTTTTTTGAGATGGAGTCTCGCTCTGTCACCCAGGCTGGAGTACAGTGTTGTGATCTCAGCTCACTGCAACCTCTGCCTTTTCGATTCAAGCAATTCTCCTGCCTCAGCCTCCCAAGTAGCTGGGACTACAGGCGCGAGCCACCACGCCTGACTAATTTTTGTATTTTTGAGAGAGACGGGGTTTCACCATGTTGGCCAGGCTGGTCTCAAACTCCTGACCTCAGGTGATCCACCTGCCTTGGCCTCCCACAATGCTGGGATTACAGGTGTGAGCCACCATGCCCCGCCTGGGGATGCATATTTTTAAGGAGCCCTCCGGTGACTCTGACACTGTTGAAGTTCCGGAACCACTGAGATAGACCACTGGTCCTCAACCCTCACTGTGCATCTGAATCTGCTGGGAGGCTTAAGAAATGCAGCCACAGAGGCCTGGACCCCAACCCTTGGAGCCCTGATGTAACTGGTCTGGGTGGGGACCTGGGAAATTGTCCTGTGCAGCCAGGCCCCAGGCCCAGTGGGGCAGAGAAACAGCGTGGTGGGAATTGTGTTCAGGTCAAGTCTTGTCACATCTTCAGACCTCTGCGTGGAAGCGCCCCTGGCTGTGTCTTCAGTTCACCACCTGCTTGGGCTGTGGGAGACCACCGAAGTCATCACCTGACTCTCCCCTGGAGTCAGAAAGGGCCAGCGGCTGGGCAAGCAAGTCCCATGCGGACCTGGCATCCTGTGCTCCCCACACCTGGGGTGGGCTGCCTGCCGTCCAGTTTTGGGCAGGTGGCTTGACCAGAAGTTGGCTGCCTGTCTTCTCGGGGAGATTTTGTTTTCCTCTAAGAGAGAGCTCCAGGAGGAGAGAGCAGATTGATCTCACAGCCTCTCCTTCCTCTAAACTGTGTGGTGTCCGCAGTGACCCCTGGGTGTCGCACCCTCTGCTCTGGGATGCTCCCATCTGAGCAGGGCAAGGAGGATGGGAAGAGCCGGCCCTGACGGGGCCACTGACAGCACCATGGCCACTCTGCCTCTGTACTCGCTGCAGGAGGAAGCCTTCCCTGGCCCGGCTGGAAACCCATCTCAGAAAGCCCCTCGCACCTGCGGCCAGCCGCTGTCCCATGCCACCCCTCGTGGGCTGCAGCTCAGGTTCTGGGCTTCTGTCCCAGCTTCCTTGCCTGGCGGGATGCCAGCTCAGTCACCATCTCCCCACTTGCCTGGCCAAGCGCCCCATGTTGCCGTGTGGCTGTGTCTGCACCTACTTGTCTCCTTTGTCAGTGTTCACGTCTGAGCTGGTCACATTGCCCAGCACACAGTCTGGGTGAGGCTCAGCGCAGTCAGTGATTGGTAACCCGTTCTTGTGTAATGAACACATGAACTGAGTGGATGTCAGACACCAGGGTTCAGCCCGGAAGGGGCTTGCAAGAGGTGTGTGACACCCCAGGAGTGGCTCAGAGTCAGGTAAGCACCTGGAGAGTGAGCCCTGGATTTCTCTGCAGTCACGATTTCTATAACCAGACTGGCACCCTTCTAACCCTGTTACCCTCCATTAGGGTCTTGCCTTTCTGGGATCTGTGATGTTGGCTCCATTCCTTGTGTCTCCACTTGTGACACAGGTGGCCTTACATACACCTGCCTTTTCATTCTTACAGGTGCCTTCTGAGGCCCTTCCTCCCAGATGCAAGGGAAGCTCCATTTCTCCCTACAGCAAAAGCTGTCTAATGATGTCTACATAGATGGTAAACTGGCACGGGAGAGAATTATCTGTAATAATAATAATATTTATTCACTTGTTTGTTCAACCATTATTTCTTAATTTGACAAACGTTTACTGAATATCTACTATGTACCAGACACTCAGTCCAATCAATCAGTTAATAGGAAATTAAAGTACAGTTTACAAAATTCTGTGGTAGGGACCACAGAGCATTAGGAAAAGCTCCCAGTCCAGTGATAGAGAGGGCATCACACACTGTGTCCAGGAGGAGAGACCGTGCTGGGATCTGTGTGATGTGGAGGCTTTTCAGATGAAGCGGAGGGAGAAAAGAATAAGAGCAAAGGAAACAGTCTCTGACAAAGACCACAGGTGAGAGGGAGCTGTCAGTCTGGGGACCAGCCTGGGGTTCAGTGTCGGGGCACCGAATATGTGGGCAGGGGTATGGTGCCTTGCTCCCGAGTCCAAACTTCATCCCGAGCTCTCCAGGTAACCATTACCCAGCTTCCATACTGATCAGTTCACAGCTGGCTTTATCTCTTATACCACTCGCTTCCTTTCTCCCCACTTAGATTACTTTGAAGGAAGGCCCTGATAACATGTTAACAGTATCTCTGAAAGAGAAGAACTTGCGAAAAAACAGAACCATGATTTCATTATTGTATCAAAAATGAACAATTCCTAAATAATATCAAACATCCAGGTGGTTCTTAAATTTCTTCTGATTTTTCTAAAAACAATTCTTACAGTTTATTTGAATCAGGATCCATTGCAATTGGTTGATATGTCTCTTAAGTCATCTTTCTCTCTTTTTTATTTCTCTGCAGTATATTTGTTCAAGAACAGGGTTTCTTTGTCCTGTGTTCTCCACAGTTTAGATTTGTGGTGTCATTTAACATGTTCCTCTGTCTCCTGTACTTACTGTAAATTGGAAGGTGGGTGAGATTCAGGTTTGTTTTGTAAATTTCTTAGGCGGTGTCTCAGTTCACAGCCCTGGAGTGTCAGTAACCTTTCCAAGGTACCCTTAAAGCAAAAGAATACCCAACAGTTCTGTTGATGAAGTAGCATATTCAAATAGCCTCATAAGTATTTACGCTCTAACAACTTAGCAGTTTTTTGAAAACCAATGAACATAAATTAAGTGAAAAAAATTTTTCATTGCATTCCTAAGTATCGTGATTACTTACTAGTTGGGCACCAAATGGCTTCTCAAACTTTGGAACACTGCTACCTTCATTTCTTCTTTCATCTGGATTTTTTCATGGTATGTATTTTTTTAAAAATTATTGTGATAAAATATATACAACATAAAGTTTACTATTTTAACCATTTTTAAGTGCACAATTTAATGGCATTAAGTGCCTTCACAATGTTGTGCAACCATCACCACTATTCATTTCCAGAACTTTCTCATCACCACAAAGGGAAGTTCTGGACTCATTAAACAACATCTTCTCGTTCTCCACTCCCCCGGCCCCTGGCAATCGCTATTCTACTTTCTGTCTCTGTGAATTTGACTGCTCTAGGTGCCTCATATAAGTGGAATGATATTCATCCTTTTGTGTTTGGCTTTTTTCACTTAGCATGTTTTCAAGTTTCATCCATGTTGTAGTATGTGTCAGTTCTTCCTTTCTTTTTAAGACTGAGTAATACTTCATGGTATGGATACAACACCTTTTGTTTATCCAGGTATCTGCTGATGGACATTTGGGTTGTTTCCACCTGTTGGCTATTGTGAATAGCGCTGCTATGAACATAGGTGAACCAGCATCTCTTTGAGTTCCTGTGTTCAGTTCCTTTGGGTGTATAAGAAGGTACTTACTTTTTATCACAGCAGTCTGGAAAACTCAGCATCATAGACATATGATATCATTGAAAGAAACATAGCTTGGCTTAATGAGGAAAGTGAGAGCTATCTTAAGCTGGTAGTTTGGGCAGTACCTGGCATATGTTGAGTACTGCTTTTTCTCCTCCGAAACTTCTGTGCCAGCCCTGTGGGCTCACAGCAGTGTCCAGGTGCTTCAGTGACAGTTGAGTTTGGGAGCTGCGGGATTATGTTTGAAAACACATCTGATGTGGAGAGGGGTGAGGAGGCTGGGGACCTGGCCAGCAGCCTTGGTGGCAATGCAGGCGAGAGATGATGGTTAGAGCTGAGACAGTGATATTGGAGAAGGGGAGAGTGGCTGGATTGAGAGTTGTTGAGTGACCACAGTGATTGTTGGTAAGGTGAGTGTTCTGTGAGCAGGGGAGACCTTTTCCAGAGTTGTCAAAGCCCAGAGTCAACAGAAAAGCACTGTGGTTTTTTTTTTTTTTTTTGAGACAAGGTCTTGCTCTATTGCTCAGGCTGGAGTGCAGTGGCATGATCATGGCTCACTGCAGCCTCTACCTCCTAGGCTCAAGCGATCCTCCTACCTCAGCTTCCTGAGTAGCTAGAACTACAGAAATGTACCACCATGCTAAGATAATTAAAAAAAAGTTTTTTTTTTTTTCTGTAGAGATGGAGTTTCACCATGTTGCCTAGGCTAGTCTCAAACTCCTGGGCTGAAATGATTCTCTTGCCTCAGCCTCCCAAAGTGCTGGAATTTTAGAAGTGAGCCATCGTGCCCGGCCAGCACACTTTGCTTCTAACAGCAGTGGGCAGATCTGTCCTGGGAGGCTGAGCCCATCACTGGGGTGGCCTCCTTCATTGTCTTTGAGTCATTCTTGAATGCATCAATCCTTTTTATCATTAAAGGTACTTGACACGTAAAGAAGTCTGGCAATCAACCAATTGTTGCTTTAGTTTTGATCTTCTGCCTGGAAAGGCAGAAGAGAGATGAATTGAGTATTGTAGGTCCCAGAGAGGTAACTTCAATTTGCGGGTGGAGATGCTGATTTTGTTAGGATATTCTCATTCACTGGATAGGTAGAACTAAAATTCTTGTTGTTGTTACAGAGTCGGTTAAAAAAATCCAGTGTTTAGTCTAATTCTTGAATTTTTTTTTTCTTGAGATAGAGTTTCACTCTTGTTGCTCATGGCTGGAGTGCAATGGCACGATTGCAGCTCACTGCAACCTCCACCTCCTGGGTTCAAGCGATTCTCCTGCCTTAGCCTCCCAAGTAGCTCGGATTTCAGGTGCCCACCACCACACCCAGCTATCTTTTGTATATTTAATAGAGATGGGGGTTTCACCATGTTGGCCAGGCTGGTCTTGAACTCCTGACCTCAGGTGATCCACCTGCCTAGGCCTCCCAAAGTGTTGGGATTACAGGTGTGAGCCACTGCACTGGCCTAATTCTTTAATTCTTAATGAGTAAGTGAAATTGCCTTAATGACGTGTAGACAGGAAACACCCAGGCTGGTGTTTCTCTTCTTGTTCTGAGAGTTGTGGATAACCACCAGCTGCTTCTGATGACACTGTTAGAAAATGGTCGCGTGACCACAGGAGTGACTCTGATGGACCCCAGATGATAATCCCATATGATAGGATCAATTCCTTGCTAGATTCACATGTTGCTTTTTGCCCACGTCTTTCTTTAGAAGCTGTGCTACTTCCTGCTGTGTTAAGGGTGTCTCCGCCCACAGTGAGTAGACCAGACCTGGCCTGATGAGCTGCATGAGCCCTTCCCCTCTGTCCTTATCTGGGACATGGGGATAGTGATGCTTACGGGACCTCCCTCATGGGGTTGTTGTCAGTTTCAGTAAGGTCGTCCTTGAGGAAGAGCTTTACAAAGCATCAAGAACCAATCAGGCAGTCCCTTACAACAGAAGTCTGTGGCCGGACACACCCTGTAAGCCACAGAAAATCAAGGACTCAGATGCCCAGCCATGTCTCCATAGGCAGCAGTCCTGCTGTGGTGCTTCTCAGCAGCTCTACCTTCTCACCGCCTTCCTGGTGTGAGCAGAGTTAGTGCTGGGGCTAGCAGTGTTTATTTTAGAGTCAACACATCCCTATACCTCATCATACCACAAAGAGAGGCATTTAGGTTGGACCGTTCCACAGATGTTTATAGGACACCTTCTAGGACCCAGGCATTGTTCCACTCTCTGCCAACACCAGCAGAACCAATAGATTCTGTCCCTGCTCACATGGGGCGCACAGTGAGGGAGAGAAAGACATGGAAAGCAACAGCACCATGAACAGCCCCCGCACTAATAAATAAGAGCTGTGGCAGATGCCTGAGGGGAGACGGGACTGTGAGGAGAGGTTATGTGGCAGGAGGGCTGGAAACAGGTCGCCTATCTCTGAGGAAGTGGCTTTTGGGCTGAGACATAATGGTGAATGGGAGTTAGAGACGTTGGCAAAAATAACAGCCACGTGAAGGAAGACCCAAAGGCCAGCATTGCCGGGTTTCATGATCAAGGGGACGGTGGTGGCAGCTGATGAAGCCAGAAAGGACAGCAGACGCCACGCCACGCCACGCACGGCAGTTCTGTGGTGGTGCGGGTGTCACCTGACATGCAGTGGAGGCCACGGGGTGTTAATAAGCAGGGCAGTGATGTGAACCCACGTGGAGAAGGGCCAATCCAGACGCTCGTGGAGGGTGGACCAGAGCAGCCAGATGGACACGAGAGCCAGTTGGGAGGCTACGCCGTCGCCAGATGGAGGTGGCTGGAAGTGACATGGCAGGAATGGAGGGACCTGGGCTGAGCTGGATAACAGGGAGGGAGAGGGAGGCCCAAAGACAGTGCCCAGGTGTCTGCTACCTACAGCTGAGTGCAGGAGGTCCCGTTTCCTGAGAGGGACACTAGAGTCCTGGTTCAAAGCTGTATGAATACCCTGGGATGTCATGACAAAGGATCTCAAGGCAGGTGGCTCAAAAACAGCAGAAATGTAATCTCTCACGATTCTGGCATCCAAAAATCTGAAATCACAGTGTCAGCAGGCCCACCTGTGTTTAAAACCTGGAGGGATGCTCCTTCCTTACCCCTTCCAGCTTCTGGCGGGTCTGGGGCAGCATCACTCCAGCCTCCGCCTCCGTCTTCACAGGGTGTCTCCCTGTGTCTTTGTGTCTTCCCGTGGTCATCTTTTTATAGAGATACCGACCACAGTGGATAAGGAGCCCACTCTACTCCACCGAGACTGACTCTTAACCGATTATAACTGCAATGACCCTATTTCCAGGGAAGGTCACATTTGGAGGTCTTGGGGGTTAGGAAGCCAATAGATCTTTTCTTGGGAGACAAAAATTCAACCCATAACAGGTACATCACCTTGGAGATGAATGTAGACCTCTAGGTCAAGATTGCCCTTTGACATTCAGAAATGAAGTCTGGGCACAGATACAAAACAAAAATGGATGAGATCTCCTAGAGAGAGAAAATGCGGGGGGTGAAGGGAGAGGACCCTCACATTGGTCCTGAAGACCTGCAGGGGCCAGGAAACTTGCACAGAAGACTGAAAAAGGAAGGGGATTATGAACATGGAAACTTATTTTCTTCCACAAGCCAGAAAGCTTCCTGAGACCAGGTCTTAAAGATTCTAGATTTCAGAGGCTGGAAATATATTAATACTTACTGTTACTCAAAACTAATGACTAATGCCATTCGGGCTGTATTTTAAAAACTTGGCTGGGCGTGGTGGCTCACACTTGTAATCCCAGCACTTCAGGAGGCTGAGGCGGGCAGATCACCTGAGGTCAGGAGCTGGAGACCAGCCTAGCCAACATGGCAAAACCCCATCTCTACTAAAAATAAACACACACACACACACACACACACACACACACACACACACACATTAGCCAGGTGTGGTGGCGGGCACCTGTAATCCCAGTTACTTGTGAGGCTGAGGCAGGAGAATTGCTTGAACCCAAGAAGCGGAGGTTACAGTGAGCAGAGATCACACCACTGCACTCCAGCCTGGGCAACAAGAGCAACACTCCATCTCAAAAAACAAACAAACAAACAAACAAACAACCACATTCATTAATCCTTTTGTGAAATAAACACTCCTTTCCTAATGAAAACAGCCCACCACTTAACATCCAATGTTTTAAGTTTGTAATTTCATCTATCAGTTGCACCCACTGAAGCCTCTCTTGCCGGACTAGGTTCTGGAAAGGAGTGAAGGACACCTTTATTCCAAAGCAATGGCTAATCGGGGCTCACAGTGAGATGAAAATGGACAGCCATACAGAGGCCAGAACAAAATGGGCAAGTCTCCATGGTGTCTGCCTATGGGGGTGGAACCTCTTGGAAACAAAATAATGCGATTGTTGAGGATCTCAGTTCAGGTTGAGTGGGTGCCAGGGTGGAAAGAGGGTGGGAGTCAGCGCCAGGTGAGTCCGTGTGCCCCGTGCCTCACGTACGCCATCTGTGGTCATGTACACTGTCCGTGGGTGGGCAACAGTGTGATCCCCGTGCTCCAAATGAGGATGTGGGCGCGCTAAGAGGTTAAGGGATTTACCCAACATTGTGTAGCAGGGCTGGAATACTTTTTCTTCCCCAAACTTTTCCCTCCATATGGCTTATTTGAGCACATACAGAGGCTTGCACAGTCTTATCCTGGGCATATTTATGAGGCCCAGAGGGTGACCAGGCTGTGGAGTAAGCCTCCATCTTACTTAGCCCAGGGCAGGTCTCAAGCACTTGGGTGGGTATCAAGGCTTCATGAATCACGTGGGGGACTTGAGATCTTTATCTGAAAATGCCACTAAGTGTGTCAGGCACACCACTAAGCCTACTGAATCCAAATCTCCTGGTTGAGGGTAGGAGACATTTTTTGTTCTGTTTTTGAAAATTTCTGCAGTAGTTTTGCTGTACATTCCTCGTTCAGTGGACAGTAATCTCTGCAGGACCCTTGGGGGTGGTGGTGAGGTGCTAATTGAATAGGTGCTTAGTTAAGCCTTGCTCAGAGGTCTGGTTAGTTCTCAGATCATCTGAAGCTTTTAAGACCTACAAAGTCTTGTTTTCCCATGGGCAGGGAAGCATATGACCTGGGGGGCTACAGCAGCAGGCTCAGGAGCAAGGTGCTACAGGTTGGGTGGGTGTTTGGCTGCCCGAGAAGAACTGGAGGTGATGGGCAGAGAAGTTAGAGAGATCTGGGGTTGCGTACCAGCCCTGTTGGCTGTGATGTGGGAGAAAATGATTTAATTTCTTTGAGGCTCATTTTCTACCTCCAAACATAAGGGTGTCTCTTTCATAAGATTGAAAGTATCATGAAATACTGGAAAGCACATCGCTTTGTTAGGGTGACAGCTCATCCGGTCTGCCCAGGAATGTTCTGGTTTTAAGCCTAAAAGTCCTGTGCTGTGGGAAACCCTTTAGTCCCAGCCAAATTGGGACAGTTGGTGACTCTACACTTGGGACAAATTAGACGCTCAATAATAAAGATGAATCACTTCCCAGTGCCACCTTCCCTGGTTGTTACACCTCACACTGGTACACCTGCCTGTAAAGGCAGCTGCATCTACTGTAAGGCAAGGGGAGGGAAGTCCCCTGTGTCCTTTCTGTGGGATGACAACGCCCTTGACAACACTGCTGAAATGACAACTCTGTAAATTCCATCACTGCTCTAGACGAGGTTTTGTCCGAATTCCCTTGTGACGTGTGTTCTGTGTTTGCAAAATCACTGACCAGAGCTAAAGTAAAAACAGGGAGCACGGAATATGGTGGTGCTCACAGCCTCTTCTAGAAACAAATGGACCAGCCAGGTGGTTCCCTCTCATTTTATGGGTGAACGGGGCAAGGCACAGAGCTTCTGAAATCTAAATCCTCCCTGTAACAGGAGCTGAGGCAGCAGGCTAGCAGTTCCCCTAGTAAAGATTCCCAGTTCTCTGCACAAAAACACAGAGCTGCCCATGAGCAACCTATGTGCAGAATTAAGCTCCTGAAATTGTGCTAAATTATTTGATTTAAATACTAGTCTATCTAGGGATGAAGACCTATGCAATGTAGATTCCCATTAATAATGAATGATTTGCTGTATTCTAATCCTGTTAAGCAGAGAGTTCCTCTGCAAATGTATTAGTGGCAATGTGTGTTTGTGAATTAAGCCCTTGGTGTATCAGGTTTATGAGCCTAATTGTCTATTCAAAAGGCTATCACTTTATCACGTCATGAAAATTAAAAAGGTCTCTTTTGTTGCAGTGTTTGGCTAATCCTCTGAATGCTATTTTCTCTTTCTTTCTCATTTTCTTTTTATTGAGCTTTATTATGATTTAAATGCAACTGAAGCAAATCCTGCCGTTACACACTGAAATTGATTATTACAATAACACCAATAATTATACATAGGTACTAGAAAATAACACGGGGCAGCGTGTGCAGGGAGATTAAACATTTCCCCCCTCACCCACCCGGATTATGCTAAAGAAGAGGCAGGGCAGGGCACTAAAAATAGGAGAATAGTACAATATATCTCTGAAATGGGAAAAGATTTAGTGACTGTTCTACCTCAAGGAAGTTTGAGTGATTTCTGCTAAAATTATCATCTGGATCCGAAAATGACATCTAACGAGAAGGTATGAACAATTCATTTGACTATACCTTAACATTAGGCACTAATATGGTTGGCAAGACTTTCCTATTTAGCTCCTTTATTCATTTTCTTCCAACCATGTCTTTTTCCTTTTTGAAAGAAAAAAAAAAACCCTTTCAGATTAAAACATTTTGGTGCCTGGTCTCTCTTGCAAAAATAGTACTCAGGGGAAAGTTTTTAGTTAAATTCCGCTTGGCTGTATTTGAACACCAAAAGAATCGATCTGTCTTTTTTGAAAGTTAAAAAATAACCTCTATTTTAGTATGTGTTTAGAAAACTCAAAGGTATCTTTGTTTTCAAACTTCAATGGTCTAAGGACTTGTAACTGATTTGTTTGAAGAAATTTGCTTTTGGAAAAGAAAGTGCATAGAGTGGAGAAAGTGTGTGCTCAGCACTCTGCCAAGCACCCTCCCTCCCCTTCACGGCTGCTGGGAGTCAGCGTCTGGGTGTTAGTGGTAGTGGACAGAGGGACAGGTGACCCTTCAATGTGGAGCAAGCGAGGAGGGGACCCTTGAGGGCCACTAGGAAGTGATGGGACTGGTTTTACAAGCAGGTGAATGTTTGTCCTTTCAAAAATAATTTCAAAGATACTTATGTTGGGAGACCACACATGTTTTCCAAGTAGGCTCTGATGAGAGAGTCATAGACTCTCAAGAGGAAAGGGACCTTCCCAGCCGTGGTCTAGTCCAGACACAGTATATGGGTGTCTTCCTGGTGTGATAACTTTTTCTAGGAAAATTTCTTGGATGGTTACAAATTACTCAGCCTCAGTTGGAGTCCAATCTGATGAATGTGGTGACTCACCGAAGTGGAGGGCTGTTGGTTTTGCACATCTAATGACTGTTTCCCTCCTTCTGGCCCTGCTCCCTAACTTCCCTTTAGAGAAAGCATCCTTCCCTGGCTCTCAGGCCACAGAGTTGGCCAGGCCAGCCTCAGCCCGTGTTGCAGGAGTGGGCGGAGACCCCTGCTTTAGCCAGTTGGCAATCTCTGTCCTCTTCTCCACGCTGATTGTTCTGGAAGGAGCGACATGACCCAGGGTTGAGCCCTGGCTGTTGTTGTAACTCCTGGGGTGAGAGGAGAAGGAGAGCCAGGGCTGCTGGCCGCCACCCTGCAGGGGAGAGGGGAGCCCGTCGGGGAACAAAGCAGGCATCGAGGAGCCCGGAGCCACCAGCCCTGCCGGCTCTGGACCTTTCAATCCTTTTGTTGTCGTTTTTTAATCCATTTGTTTTGTTCAAGCCTGTTTGAGTTGGAGTTTCTGTCACTTATATATGAAAGGATTCTGTCTGACATTGTCATCAAATTGGTAAGATACTTTAGGAGGCAAACATTTGGAGTAACGTGATGGGATGGTACTCTTGCATGACTCAGAGGCAGGCTCCAAATGCAAATGCCATGAAAAGGAGTTCATTACGGCTTGGGGACCGCATTGGAGAACTGTATCGCTAGTGTGAAAAGAACAGGGCGTGGTCTCTAGACTTAGACAGACATGATTTAAATGCTGCTGTGAAAGAGAGACTATATATTTGCATGTGATTGGTGCTCAGTCATGTTAGATCTTTATTCTAAACTCTTGTATGTTCACACAAGCCTCTACATTCCCAATCCTGAATTAGTGAAAGCCGGTTTAGGTGTTGGGATGATTAGTCATGAAGCAGCCTGGACCACAGTCCTGGAGGGGGTGTGTTGGTTACAGATTGCCCTGGTGGCTTAAAGTAACCTCCATTCACCATCCCATAGTTGCCGAGCCGCAGGGGTCTGGGCGTTGCAAGGCTCCAGTGAAGGTGCTGGCCAGGATGAATTCCTGTCTGGGGTGAGGGTCCTCTTTCCAGCTCCTGTGGTGGCTGGCAGAATTGAGGTGTGTGTGACTGTGGGGCTGAGGTTCTGTCTCTTTGGTGTCTGTCAGGTGGGGCTGCTGTCAGCTCCTTGCCAGCTGGCTCTTTTGCAACATGGCAGCCTCCTTCTTCAAGACCAGTGTATTAGTGTTTTATTGCTGCCATAAGAAATCACCACCATTTAGTGGCTGAAAACACCACCAGTGTATTATTTCATAATTTCCACATGTTAGAAGCCTGGGCACAGTATGGCTTAGCTGGCTTCTCGACTCCAGGTCCCAGAAGGTGTAGACAGGGTTTTGATTTTTTTTGGAGGTGCTGCGGGGCTAGTGGCTTCCAGGCTCATTCAGGTTGTTGGCAGGATTCAGGTCCTTGCAGTTGTATGACTGGGTGAGTCCCTACTGCTTTGTTGGCTATGAGCCAAGGAATACCCTCGGCTCCTAGAAGCCCTGCACATGGGTCCCGCAACTCAGGACCAGCAAGGGTACCTTGAATCCCTGTCATGCTAGAAACCTCTTTGCCTTCCTTTCGCCAGTCTCCATGATTCCAACCAGAGAACATTCCCTGCTTTTAATGGCTTATGTGATTAAATTGGGCCCTTCTGGATAATCCAGGATAATTTTCATATTTGGGGGTCTGCAACCTTAATCACATCTGCAGACTTTTTGTTTGTTTGTTTGTTTGTTTGTAGAGATAGGGTCTCCCTATGTAACGCAGGCTGGTCTCTAATTCCTGGGCTCAAGCACTCCTCCCGCTTTGGCCTCCAAAAGGGCAGGGATTACAGGCATGAGCCACAACACCTGGCCTGCAGGGTCTTTTCTGCCATGTGATGTAACATTACAGGCTCCCGCAATTAGAGCATAGACATCTCTGGTGGGGTGGGGAGCGTTACTTTCCTATCACAGCCAGCAAGAGAATCTCTCATTCTAGTCTGCTAAAATGGAGTTGCATTTAATGTGACAGAGCCACAGGAAGGACTGTCCAATCGCCTCTGCTGTTTCTCTGGGCTGGAAGCATGTCACCGGCTCTGTCTGTATCAGGGGAGGGGAGGACGCGAGGGTGTGACTCACTGGCGTTGCCTTAGGGTGTGTCCCTACAGAGCTGGAAGCTGGGTGGGATGGGGTGCTTTGGTTGCCTGGCAGTTGGTGGCGTTTAAGACTCCTACTACGGTGAGAAGGGAGGGAGGCTTTCTTCCAGTCTTTCCAGAATATTCTCTCCCCACTGTAGGCAGGTCCTGCTCCAGGCAGCTGTCCTTGCCCAGCTTCCCTATCGCTCATTTGCTACTGCTTCTCCCCACCTGTGTATGAGTTCTGGGAATTTTGAGGTTTCCCGTGGAGAGGTCTAGCCAGGCTTTACTTTTACAGTGTAGACCTGCAAACATTTACTACTGTGAGCTGAGGACAGTGAGCCTAAGGTTTAGATGGGGGAGTTATTTAGGGCCCGAGGGTTGTGCTGGAGGACATGAGGTGCTTGCCCATAAGGTCCTCTTGTAGGGCCGACACTCGGCTCCACTGCCTGCCCTACACAGCCCAGGGAGGTGAGCAGGATGCTGAGAGGATGCGGGGAAGGCTGTGTGCTTCTTCCTAGAAGCGGGGCATCCAAGGCAGGCGTTTCACACCCAAGGCAGTGCTGATTCTTTGCTTTCCTAGGGCTCATTCTTGTGGGTCACATTTCTCAAATCTCTTCTCCAAAAATGATTGGCAAATCAAGACATTTCTTACTGACATTCCTAAACAGTCACCGGGTGCCACAGACCTGTCCTGTCTTTGGGTGTGGAATGAGCCCGCACCTTCCTGAGCTGATAGCTTGGCTGTGGGCTCAGTTACTGAAAACTGCATTTCTTTGTCAGGTAGAGGTTTATCACCACCACAGCAAGAAGGAATAGAAAATGCCATTAAATATCAAAATACAAAAGTGTTTCCTGGATTTATATTCTCCAACAAAATACAATTACGTTCCTCCCCAAAATAGGGTTACTTATTTCGTATCTTTTCTGAAATAGACTGTTTTACATTTTGTGTTATCTAGAAAAAAACTAGTTTAGCACAACGATTCTCAGCAAAAGTATTCTGTCTCCTATGCCATTTGCTTAATCTAAATGATCTATTCCATTTATGGTCTCTGGGAGTTTTGAATTGTGTGTGCGTGTGTGTGTGTTTATAGGTGGTAATCTTTGTGATAGGTGGGAGTCCAGAAAATGACCCTCTTTAAATGAATTTTATGACATATTAAAATGTTGCCCCATCCATTGTCAATTTTGTGTAGAGAGGGGAATAGTCGAAGCCCTGAAGTAGTAACTATCATTTTGTGTTTCAATTTAAAATTCAATTCAATTCACATAGTTGCGATTTAATAGTGCTGCAAACATTTCCCCATCTCTAATAAGACACAAATTCACACCTCTCCAGTGTGTCGAAAAGAGATGAGAAAAATGCAGACATACTCTTTCAGGTCTGGGTGTGAGTTCTGCCAGCACCATGAACTTGCTAGGGATAGTCTCAGGTGTCTAATTTATGATGAAACTCAAAGACAGAAACTGTAAAATGTAATGTGACTTGCCCGGTTCAATGGTTTCATGGGTAGATTAATTCGGAGATGTACTTAACCAGCTTAAAGTATCAGATTTTCATAGATAAGGATACGAACTCTAAAAGGATCCTTTAATAAATGAAGACTTATTTCAGTATCTTATTTTGGTGCTCTGACAGAGCCATTTCATCCAAATGTCTAGTCTTTCACCTTCATTACTGCTTCGTTCTTGAGATAGATGGTCTTATATCATTTTAGAAATCCTGAACACTAAGCTTCAGTATGCTTCCTTCTCCTTTTGATCTGAAATGTCACTATAGCTGCTTCTTCGTGCTGCTCTCTCTTGTGATCGAGACGCTCTGTATAGGAAGAGAAACTCAGCCAGGCCATTGGTAACTTCTGTGCATGGTCCCAAATGCTCCCACATGAAAATGTACAGAGGGCCAGGCGTGGTGGCTCATGCCTGTAATCCCAGTACTTTGGGAGGCCGGGGGCGGGGTGGGTGTGGATCACCTGAGGTCGGGAGTTCCAGACCAGCCTGACCAACATGGAGAAACCATGTCTCTACTACAAATAAAAAATTAGCTGAGCGCAGTGACACTTTCCTGTAATCCCAGCTACTCTGGAGGCTGAGGCAGGAGAATTGCTTGAACCCAGGAGGCGAAAGTTGCTGTGAGCGGAGTTTGTGCCATTGCACTTCAGCCTGCGCAACAAGAGCAAAACTCTGTTTCAAAAAAAAAAAAAAAAAGAAAACGTACAGAGAACACAAAGTGAGTCATGCATTTGCTGTTGAATTTCTATGAAGACGCCTTTGCTGACTTATTAGTAAATGGCAGGTGCCCCCATAGCTGAGTAGGATAAATTGCAGGGGCAGGGGACTCCCCCATGTGCCCAGCTGCCCCATGCACATTGCCTGATGTCCTGGGCTCTGCAGAACTTTCGAAAAATTAACACACTCACCAAATATGTTTTTTCTTGCTCATTAACTTGATAAAGCCCACTGGTTTTTTAGAATCACAGCAGCAAGTTGTAAATGATGTATGAAATGAAAAATCTTTTCTCGCCCAGTGAGCAGAGAGAGAGCTGACAATGCTCCGTCAACACTACTGCCACCCGCAGTAGCATCTAGACACCGAGACATCCCAGGACCCAAGATGTCCCGGTACCAGCAGTGACCTCAGAAGGAGTCAGGGATGGGCCCTCAGTGACCTCCTGGTACCAAGGCTTCCTGGCTCCTTCACATACTGCTGGGGAGCTGAAGACATTGTGGCTGAAAGAAATCAAGCATCTGAGCCTGGTGCCTGCTTGCTGGGGCAGGATGGCCTGAGTCCTGTTTAAGAGTCAGGAGCAAACCTCTTGGGGCCACTGGTGTTTGAGGCTTTGCCCCTTGGCTTCATGAATGGGGCTTTTGGCTTAGTTTGCATCACATAGTTGCGGTTGGCTACAATGTGTTGTTCTGCTGCGGTTCATTTGCTTGATTAACTAACAAATGTTTACATGTGCATGTACCCAGAACTGGGCCAGGCACGGTGAAGGATAAAATGAACATAAAGTATAGATATATCCAAAATAAAAACCCAGCTCTGCTGTCCAGTTGCTGACAAGCCAGTCAGGTGAGAAGATAATTTACTTAATTAACATCTTTTCCCCAAACAGGATAATTTTATTCTTATTGTTGCCCTTGTGGTGCCATCACAGTGTTTCAGGCATCATGATGGAAAGTGTATTAGTATATTTTTACCCGCTTTTGTAAATAATATGTGTTCATTGCTTAAAAAGAGGGAGGAAGCTAACGATGAAGGAAGGCAGTTTAAACACTGGCTGTGTCTCGCTGGCTGCAGCATTAACCAAACTCCAAATGGCTGATGTATACACCAGAACGCCAGTTGATCATTTTGAAACGTGCACATGACCTGGGAAGGTGCACTGTAGTCAGAAGGTCGTGTAGGGAACCTTCACTTCTCACAGGGGGCCTGGTTAAAGGATGTGATTGCTTACTGGCATTAGGTTTTGAGAAGCAGCCCCAGTTGCCTTCCTTCCTCACAGGTGACCTGCCCCCAAGACTAGCTATTGTGTCCACGGGCCAGGCAGCACTCCCTCTCCATCAGGACTGGAGGTGCTCCCTTCTCTGTGTTTTCATGATTATCAAACTCCTCCTGACTGATCAAGTCTTTCTTGAGATATTTAACCTAATGACTAGGTGACAGTCATGTCATATAGGCCTATGGCTCTTTCTTTCTCTAATTTTAGGAGGCTTTGCATGTCTCCTTAGTCTACAGATACCAATTTTACAGTTCAATGGCATAAGACAATGTTGTCTTCAAATTTGTGTGTCTCAGTTTTGTCCCTCTTCCTCGCTTCTGCATAATCATGGTTGCCGCGTGCCCTCTGTGCTACACTAGAGTAGACAATATTAACTTTGGAGCTCTCCATGTTTCCCAGCAGCAGGGCACGAGTGCTCCGTCCGCTCAATGAATAACAGCTGTGAATTTTACAACTGGCTTTGATATGGGTTTGAGGTGAATTTCTGGGAGATACTCTTCACCCATTTAATTCAGGCATTTTGACAATAGCCATTGAATGGCTTGGTGGTATGGAAGTAGACATGAATTGATGTCTTCTTGAGGGAAGGTGCAGGACATGCCTCTAGAGCAGAAATGACTGGGTCATGGCTTGTATATCGTGACCTTTCATCCGTCTTAACGGTCAATGTGTATTGCTACATCGTTAGGTGTTCTCTGTGGTCCTACCCTGCACTTCATGGGAAAGGTAGCTGAAATAACTGACTTGACTGTGTCAAGGTTGATTCTGGTGGCTGTGTGTATATGTGTTTTGACTCCTCTTAATACAAAAATGCCAATAGATCAAAAGCCGCCTATAGCATTTGTCAATACATTGACTGCATGCTAAAAAAGTCTACATTCTCGGGTTAGAGGTCCATCATAGACATCGGCTGCTCTGTAAATACTAGGAAGGCATTAATCTTGGGAATTAGGTATAACCATGTTTTTAGAAAACAGAATTTCTACATTTTCATACAGAAATTATTTTCCATTTAGCCCTCATACATACCAATGCTTTGGAGCCAATTACATTTGGTACAAAAGTTAACAAATTCAAGTCTGAATTCATCCAGATGTTTATATAATTGCCACATACAAAATAACTGTTTTAGACAATGAAAATCTGGATTATCCCTAAAATGAAGTGACCCCAGAAGGTATAGAATGCATGTGGCTTCAAAACACCATTTACATTATATTGAGGATTATGTGGTGACCAATCATCAGCAGAAAATGCGCAAAAGAAGGTGGGCACAATGGAGGTGGCCAACAAGCCCTCTTAACAAACTAAATAGACGTGAACTCACTTGGAGTCCCTTTAAAACCACACGAAGAGCAAAAATTGAACATGAACTTCAAAAGTGCACATATTTGACCGAATGAAGGTAAGACAAAGGTGACATGTCTGCTGTAGAAAAATCCTACAACGGGCAGAAATTGACCCCTAAGAATGCCTGCAACATTTAGATGCCTCATGTCACTTGGAAGGGGCATGGTTTCAGGTTCATTTTCCCTCCTGGAGAATTTCTGAAGGTGGGATGGCTTGGGTGTCAACCTTCACTAGACTTAATCTGCCTCAGAAGACGAGGTCGTCCTGAGAAAAAGCACACTGGGTTTTGCCGTTTACTTATCTTGACAAACTCAGCCTCTGAGGCAATGCAAAGAGAACCGGCTATAAAGGCATGGAAATGAAAAGCCGGCATCTTCCCTGCTCAGTGAAATAGTCACTTCAAGGCAAACTCACCGCTTGGCTTGAATTTAAAAGATGCTGCTTGAATGCAAGTTGGAGATAGTTTGGAAGTTAGTTCACTTCAGAATGCCCTGTAATCAAAGGGGACATTGCTCCTTCAATTTTGAGAGTGTCAGACATGCACCCCACCCAGTAGGACTGTAATGATAACAGAAGATAAAATACACATGCATATTTATGACACTTGCCTAGTGTTTCCAGAGAGCCTTTCTTCCAGGAACTCAAAGGCTTCACAAGTGTTACCTCAGGGACTTCTTCTGCTCGGGGAGTTGCACAGGATCACCGGGTTAGCTCTTTGCCTCCAGGCAGGCTGCAACAAGGCAGGTTCGAGCCCCTCCTGCTCCTGCCATCTCCCGGGAAGGGAACTCACAACCCTTAGATAATGCGTCTGATAATGAAATTCCTTCTGCTACTGTTGAAGCTCATTTATTCTCTCTTTAAAAGAGACTTTAATAGTCTGATTGCAATTTATACACTCAGACTGTTTTAAAGTCACCTTCTCAGTGTACTTAACTTAAATGCTACAAACCACTCTCGGGTTCTACTTTTGGGACCATCTCGTTGCTTTCCTTGCTGTTTTGTACACTGGGTGGGGTAATGGGGTGGTTGTGGTGGGTGTTTAAGAATGTGGCATTTGGGGTCAGACAGACAGCAGTTTGAGTGTTTGAGTTTCAGCTCCAATATTTCCTGACTCTGATTTAGGGCAAATTGCTTAATCTCATTCAGCTTTGCTTTCCTCATACTTAAAATGGGAACAATACAGGTCCAAGCCATTCGTTGTTGTGAGGATTCAGTGAGATGATAAAGAATTTTGCATAATGCTGGTTCCTTGCTAAATTACTTTGAGATGCACTGTCCCTTGTATTCCAGAACCGATGTGTTTCCGAGAAGCCGTGGAAGGGTTCTGGAGTGGTGAAGGCAGGGCTGGGGAATGGGTCATCTGCAGTGGTACCTGTTCTGATGGGTCCTGATTTCTTCCCGTGTAGTCAGTGCTCATGCCATACCAGCTGTCAAATATTTAGAAATGAATGTATTTTAAGTTTAGCTGGGAACCTGCTAAAAGAATATGTAATCACCTTGAGGACATTCTGCTAAGTGAAATAAACCAGTCACGAAAGGAGAAATAGGGTGTGATTCTACTTATATGAGGTACCTACAGTCATCAGATTCATAGAGACAGAAAGTAGAATAGAGGTGGCCAGGAGGTGGGAGGAGGGGGAATGGGGAGTTATTGTTTAATGAGTACAGAGTTTCAGTTTGGGATGATAAAAACGTTCTAGAGATGGATGGTGCTGGGGGTTGCACCACATTGTGAATACAATTAATGCCACCAAACTGCACATTTAAAAATGGTTAAAATGGTAAATTTTATGTTATGCCAATTATAATAATGGGCCAGGTGAGGTGGCTCACACCTGTAATCTCAGCACTTTTTGGGAATCCGAGGTGGGCAGATCACCTGAGGTCAGGAGTTCAAGACAACCTGGCCAACATAGTGAAACCCTGTCTCTACTAAAAATACAAAAATTAGCCGGGTGTGGTGGCACGTACCTGAGGTCTTAGCTACTTGGGAGGCTGAGACAGCAAATCGCTTGAACCTGGGAGGCGGAGGTTGCAGTGAGCCAAGATCGTGCCACTGCACTCCAGCCTGGGTGACAGAGCGAGACTCTGTCTCAAAAAACAAAAACCAAAAAACATGTAGTGACTAATTTTGCAAAGAGTAACTCCTTCAGTATGGCAAATAATCAGTGTTTTAGTTTTACTAAGGCATATTTTCCCATGTCAGTGGGTCCATCTGTCTTGTCCATTTGTGTTGCCATAAAGGAATCCCCAGGGCTGGGTGATTTACAAAGAACAGAGGTTGACTTGGCTCACGGCTCTGCAGGCTGTACAGGAAGCATGGTGCCAGCATCTGGTGAGGGCCTCAAGCTGCCTCCACTCATGGTGGGAGGGGAAGAGAAGCTGGCAGTGCTGTGCTCACGTGCCAAGAGAGGAGGAAGAGGAGGAGGGAGAGCGAGGGCCAGGGAGAGAAAGAGGAGGTCCCAGGCTCCTTTTAGAACTCACTCATTACCACAAGACCACCCCATGAAGGATCTGCCCCTGTGACTCAAACACGTCCCATCAGGCCCCACCACCAACACTGAGGACCAAATTTCAACATGACGCCTAGGGGACAAACATATCCAAACTCTAGGACCATCCATCCATCAAAAATATACTATATACTTGCCTCTATTGGATGTTTCAGGAGATCGTAAAAGTAATGTAAGACACAACCCTCTTGCCAATTTGATTGGGAAAAGGGAGCACTCAGAGGAAGGAGGGGAAATGGAAGGTGATGTTTCAGTAATGAGTTAGGTGATCCTCATGACACCCAATACCGAGGCAGTGCAGTGAACGCAGGTTGCAGAGGGAGGAGGAGTGTGTAATGGGAAGACAGCCTAGCTGGAGGCAGGAGAAAAGAGGAGCCCCGTGAAAATGGGAGAAATGGCCTTGCCCAAGGCAGGGGTGAGCTCTTAGAAGGCATGAGCTGTCTCAGAGTAGTGAGTAATCCAATGGGAAAATTGGAGGCTTAGACAGAGCCTTGAATGCCAGGCAAAGGGGCTTTAGAATGGAATCAACAAAGAGTTGATTTTGAACTAGAGAAAATAAACAGTGTTTACAAAATTTGTCAGTGGCAAGGACTGGGCTGAACAGAGGGGAGCTGAATTCAAGGCAGCCTACACTTTGTCTTGGTGTGGCCACATTCTTTTCCATGGCTTGAACGACTTTTAAAAAGTATGGGCCGGGCACGGTGGCTCATGCCTGTAATCCCAGCACTTCGGGAGGCTGAGGTGGGGGGATCATGAAGTGAAGAGACAGAGACCATCCTGGCCAACATGATGAAACCCCGTCTCTACTAAAAATACAAAAATTAGCTGGGCGTGGTGGCGCACGCCTGTAGTCCTAGCTACTTGGGAGGCTGAGGCAGGAGAATCACTTGAACCCAGGAGGCAGAGGTTGCCGTGAGCTGAGATTGCACCACTGTACTCCAGCCTGGTGACATCGTGAGACTCTGTATCAAAAAAAAAATATATATATATATATGTGTGTGTGTGTGTATGTGTGTCTGTGTATGTCTGTGTGTGTATAAGTATATGTGTATGTGTCTGTGTGTGTGTCTGTGTATGTGTGTGTATGTGTGTGTGTCTGTGTCTGTGTGTATGTGTCTGTGTATGTACGTGTGTGTGTGTATGTATGTGTGTGTGTCTGTGTGTATGTGTGTGTGTGTCTGTGTGTGTGTGTATATATGTGTGTGTTTATATGGATGGCCCCTACCCTGATTTGGACTTCAGGTCTCCAGGAGCCCGCTGAACACATCCAAGACTCCTCCCAGACCATGCTTCCCTCCCGGCTTCCCACTTTCTGTTTTGGCAACACATTTCAGACACACACATCTACTAATGTGATTTTGGTTCCCGGCCTCTCCCTCCATCTCCATGTTGTAGATATCAAATCGTTTGGGTTTTATCTTTTGACAGAGGTGGAAACTAGGAGGAATGAGAACTTAAAAGGCTCAGTGAATTTGGCAGTATGGTCATCTTGGGCAACCCTTTGGAAAGGGTTTTCGGAATAATGATAGGAGCGTATGTGCGACCTCAAAGGACTAAGTAGGGTTTTGGAAAGCAAAATGTGACTGAGAAGGCACTCACATCTTGCAGAGATTAATTTCTGATAGGATGTTGTTCACTGAAAGGGCAAAACACCTACGAAGATGCTTCTCATCCAAGCTTGCAGGCCAGCATCGCAGCTGTGGTCCTCTTCCTCCTCAGTGTTCATATTCCCTGGGTGGCGCTGGTGGTGGGGTTTGGGGATGGCAGGTACTCCTCTGTCCTCCCCATCTGTCTGCAGTGAACCAACACACATCTGAACTTCATGACCACACGGAGACGTCTAAGCTGTGTGGGGCTATTTACCTGGAAAGGCTTGGCTCTGCACGAGCTCCAGACAAAGAACAACGCACTGTCCTCGGCACGTTGCTTCGGTGTAGATTATTTGCATTCTTGAATTAAATAATTGATTAAGGCCTTCCATGGAATTTCTTGTGTTTTTTTTTCAGTCCATTGTTATCAAAACCACAATAATTAATGACCTAAGACAGAAAGAAAAACTGAAACCTGATTTTTCTGTGCCTGATCACTGTCCATATCATCTCTTTCTTTTTGTTTTTTTCTTTCTTTTATTTTTTGAGACAGAGTCTTCCTCTGTCACCCAGGCTGCGGTGCAGTGGCATGATCTTGGCTCACTTCATCCTCCGCCTCCTGGGATTCAAGCAATTCTCATGCCTCAGCCTCCTGAGTAGCTGGAACTACAGATGCGCATCACCACACCCAGCTAATTTTTGTATTTTTAGTAGACACAGGGTTTCACCATGTTGGCCAGGTTGGTCTTGAACTCCTGACCTCAAACGATCCACCAGCTTTGGCCTCCCAAAGTGCTGGGATTATAGGCATGAGCCACTGTGCCCAGCCCTGTATCGCCTCTTTACATTCAGTTCTCCGGCCAGGCCTCCTGGGCAGCACTCTGCAGAGGGCTGTTGACAGCAGTGCCTCTGAGCCCTTTCCCCGGGGCCTCCAGGCTGACTCTCCATGTCACCCGACCTTGCTCATGGGACTCTGGCTCTTGGATTCATGGCTGCACCTTTGCCAGGGCCTCCCTGCCCTGCAACCACTCAGACTCCAACTTTGGCCTCTTGGGCAGAAGCTTCCAGTCACTCTGCTCTCCTGCCCTCCTGTGCTGCCCACGCTTGGAGGTCTCTGGGCCCAGGGAACAACACTCTCTGGGGTGAGGGTGAAGGTTAGGATGTGGTGAGATTCAGTCTGTGACAGAGATTGGTGACATCATTTGAGTCACACTGTGTAATTTATCAGTGTAGAACTGTTCTCAGAGGCCTCTTACCTCTTCCTTCTGAAATCCCTCATTCCTGGTGGCTCCAGCCTGCTTGCTGGGGTGTCTGTGCCTGCTGGAGTGTTGAAGTGCCTGTTGTCTCACCACTGAACCATTTCAAGGAATGCTCCCCACCCCCTTCCACTCCGGGAGGTCCCCAAAGTGTGGAAGGCCCCATGGTAGAAGGACATCCCCTGGGCGCCGACTGTGGGATCAGGCTGGGGAGATCTGATGTAACCAACTGGAGTTCCAGGAAGACGGTGAGCGATGGTTCATGGGGAGGGAGTGAAGTTGGGGGTCAAGTATGTGTTGGGGAATCTGCCTCTCCGCAGGAGGAATCTTCAAGATGAGCCGTGGGAATCGAGAATCGCTGCCCAAGTTTCTGGCCTTTGGCTGCAGGGCTCTGAGGTCAATGTTGAATTGTTAGGAGGGGCTTGTGATCCTGTGCCGACCAATGCCTGGGGAATGGGTCAATGTTTCACATATCAGTTTTTCAAATATATATTGATGATGTAATTAATAAAATATAAACTTATCGTAAAGCATAACTGAGTTCACAATTGCTTTCCTTTTAAAATTATGGTGTCTTTTCTCAAATGGCTCCAAAAGCTGTATTTTTCAAGTGAGTGTACTCAGCTTTTCAGTAATTTAGGTTTGAATCCTAGAGTCAATATTGTGTGATGTTTCTTAGCCTCTTCATCACTTCACCTATTCAGTGGGGTTATAATACCAGCATCATCAGATATTCGTAAAGTTTAACTGGCACCGTATGAATATATTCCACAACACTTGCAAGAAATGTATAAGGTTTTTTTTGAAAACCAAACACTCAGCGGAAAGGCACACCATTCACCAAAATGGTGTGCAATTCAACAGGATTATCCAGTTGGATTCAGTCATGGGCTTGTTGCTAAATGTGTAACAACGGGTTCCCTGAGTCCAGTTTTGAGACCGATGCTGGTTGATATTTTCATTTATGCTAATGAGTTGTGTGAAAATGAAAGAATGAAGATGTATTTCAAAGCTTCACTAGTTTGCAACATCACTAGATGGGAACATCTTTGTTACAGAATTGGAGGATAGTTTTGATTATTGGAAGAATATTTCTTTAATTTTTTGTGCTATTCAAACACAAATACAGGCCCCTGGAGAGGTCGACTCCTCACTGTTACCCTCTGCTCTGTCTATAAGTCTTCACTTCTGACACCAGACGTGGGTTTTTTTGCCCCCATACCAAGAAATTCTCCACTTCTCAGTGGACACAGACTGAGCGTCCTACAATTTAACTCGATTCTGACACTACCTGGAGACAGCATCAGCGCCCACAGCTTCAGGGCTCAGTCCTGCATGGGTTCCTCCACCACAGATACCAGCTGCAGGTCCAGGCTGTCACCTGTGCTCCTGACCCACCTGCTGCAAATCGGAGCTTCCCACAACCCCCTCCTCGGGTCTGATCATTTGCTAGAATGGCTCACAGAAGTCAGGAAAACAGTTTCCTTACTAGATTTCTGTTGCATTGTAAAGTGATACCACTCAGGAACAGCCAGATGGAGGGCTGTAAAGGGCAAGGCATGGGGAGGGGCACAGAGCTTCCATGCCCCTTCGGGGAGCCCCAGCCTCCCAGCGCTTCCACCTGTTTGCCCACCCAGAATTCCTCTGAATCCTGTTCTTGGGTTTTTACGAAGCCTACATTATGTAGGTTGGTTAAACCACTAGCCTTTGGTGATGAAGTCACTCTCCCATCCCTCTCCCCCTCTGGAGGTCTGGGAGTGGGGCTGGAAGCTCCAGCCTGGAATCACAAGGATGGTTCCTCTGGCAACAAGCCCCAATCCTGTCCTCATCTAGAGGCTTTTTGAATGCCACCTCATTAGCATAAACTCAGTTGTGGGTGAGAGAGGCTTGCTACAAATAAGAAAAGACGCTCCTATCCCATGGCAAATTTCAAGGGTTTAGGAGCTCTGTGACAGGAACTGGGATACAGACCAAATATCCTAGGGATGCCGTGGATGCCGCTATGCTTCCTGTACAGCCTGAAGAACCATTTCTCAGGATAATTCACAATCTTACCCTGTAGTAGCATTTCCATCATGTAGATCTAGTGAAGGGTAAATGACTCCAAGAGTGTGGACAATAGTGAAATGTAGTCAAACACATAGGAAGCCATGACTGTTGAGTATTTATTGCCTTTGCATTTAATGAAATTTATTTATTGGTAAGTTTAGTGTATATGATTTAAGCTTTAATGATGGCTGTGTTTAACAGCTGGCTCACAGAATTCCTGCAAGTTTAGTAACTGGCTCTCCTGAGCCGGTGAGGCCAGCTCCAGCATGTCACGGGTTGCCTTCTCCCATCAGAGGATCAGCTAACATTTCAGGCATGCCAGGTGCCAGAAAGCAGAAGGAGTTCTAAAAGTCTTCCATCAACAGTGCCAATGAGATGTCTTGGCCCAGGTTGGCAGTTCTGTTTTCTAGTGGCAAGAGGGAAGTAGAGACCTTACCCTGCCTCCTCAGGTATCAGTTCTTAGTGTTTTGTCTCTCTAGGACGCATGTCCAGCCTCATCAGAGTCGTGCATGGACCTGGTCCCTGGTGGAACCCACTGTCCTAACCCTTCACTTGCAAACAAAATCCAGGAAGGTTCATTTTCCAGGTGCCTGGCTGACTTCTGCTCCTTTGTCCCCCAAATAGGAGGGATGCTAAAACCCCTCCCACCCCCCATCCTCATGCTCAGGCAGAGAGGAAAGAGAAAGGGAAAAATGGTTCCTCTCATCCACTTAAAATTCCTCCTGTAGTGAGAATAAAACAGAAATTGCTCAGTTAGAGAATGATTTGGCTATCTGTTTCTCCTGTTTTAGGTCAGTGCTTGGTTTTAGAATGAAGCTCTCCATCAATGTTAGCTATTATTGTTAATAAATAGAAAAAACTGGCTAACTAAAATTTTTAATCAATTTTGAACTGAAATTAAGAGAAAAATTAGGTCAAAATAAAGGAAACATTGAATCATGCCACGTATTTAATTTAGATTTCTAAAAATGCTTGATGAAATTAGCTAATTTAGGTCCAAGTATGTATCAGTGCTGATGGTACTAGCCTATATGGAGTTTAAGAAAGTCAGAAAACCAGCAGGGAATGTAGGGAAGTGTCAGCTATTTAAATTGCTGGTCTTTAAATTCAGGGCATGTGGCAAAACTGAGTCTTCATCCCAAACAACAAAAAGGCATTTTCCTTATTTTATTTCTGTTTCTTAATGTAAGTATCAACGTTCAGGCCAAAGGAAAATAGATTTTAAGTTTGTGTCTCTTCCAAATACCTTTGGGAGACAAGTTTTTCCTTTTCTTATTCTGAGATGTACTCATTGATAATTACTATCGCTCTGTTAATGGTGTACAGCAAAAATAGCACTGCGTCCTGATTCTGAACATGTGTATACCCGAGGCAGTGCCAAGCCTGGAGAAAGTGAAATAGAATGGATAGGGCATCCAGTGGCTGGGCTCATCTATGTGTCTTGCTTGGGTATTTTATACCCTAACCAATAGTGATTTATAACATTTTTTTTTCTTTCCTACAAGATTCTATACTGGTTGTGTAACCTAACGTCAGTCTTCCTTTTCTCCCATTCTCTGCTCCTACTGTTCATTTTAAACAGATGATATGACTCACATCTGTGTCCCCACCCAAATCTCATGTCAAATTATAATCCCCAATATTGGCAGTGGGGCCTGGTGGGAAGTGATTGGATCATGCCAGCAGATTTCCCCCTTTGGTGCTGTTCTCCTGAGGGAGTTCTCATGAGATTTGGTTGTTTCAAAGTGTATGGCAACTCCCCACCTCCTTCTGCTCTGGCCGTGTGAAGTGCTGGCTCCTTTGCTTCCCACCATGATTGCAAGTTCCCTGAGGCTTCCCCGGAAGCTGATGCCGCTATGCTTCCTGTACAGCCTGCAGAACTGTGAGCCAGTTAAACCTCTTCTCCTTGTAAATTACCCAGTCTCAGGTATTTCTTTATAGCAATGTGAGAATGGAATATGACAAAGCTTTCCTTAGAAACATCTAAGGAATGAAACATCTAAGTGTGCTCCTTTTGTTACAACTGATGAACCCATATTGATACCTTGTATTAACTAAAGTCCATTGTTTAATTGTGGGTCCCTCTGTGTTGTACTGTTATATGGATTTTGAAAAATGCATGATGTCATGAATCCACCATTACAGTATCCTACACAGTGGTTTTACCTGGGTTCCACCTGTTCCTTCCTCCTCCCCACGAATCCCCCATCTTTTACTGTCTCTACAGGCTTGTCTTTTTCTTCCCTTTGTTAATTCTACTTTTTAGTTTTTTTGCTAGATTTTTCTTGCAATCGGATAGACCCATTTAGCTTATTTCACTTCCACTCTAAATACAGTGCTCCAAGAATTGGTTTCACTCTTCCAAATTTTGTATATAAGCCAGAGTTCTACATGAAGGAAAATACTTAAATTCTTTCTAATCTGATGTGGTTTCCTGCGTCTTTCAGGAAACTTTTCCTCGAGTATGTACCCACAATTTTAATTAGGTCTAATACCACATGTCAAAGTCGGGAAGTCGATGTAAAGTAAACAGGTTTCATAAGTCCTTTTGCTCCTTTAATTCTTTTGAGCCAAGTGCTTCCAGTGCGTAAATATACCTCCACTTCCAATAAGATGGGGCCTTTCGGAAGATGCTTTCTCTTTGAGGTTCCTAAAGTATTGTTTACGGTGCTGCAGCTTTAGCTAATTGAAAGCATGTTGAGTAGGTCCTGGAGCTGATGGCTTATTCTACGCCCATCTGCTGAAACGGAGTTACACTTTAAGGACAACCAGTCTGCAAGTGTGATTAAGTCATATGTAAATAGAGGTAATCCTGTTTTCTTGGGCTGTTAGATCTAGTTCAATTTGGACGTCCAATGGGAGTTTCTTAAGTAAATATACAGTCTTGGGGATGGCACATAGAGAGAAATGTTATATGAAGCAGTTTGTCATATTTAGTTTTAATATTAGCCTCTGAGATTAGCAGAGATGAAATTTACCTTGGAAAAGAGAGCTGATAAAGGTCACTCAAAAGCAGGAAAATCTTTTTGATCTTTAGGTTTTTCTATTTCTTCTCTCTTCCCTCCCTGCCATAAGTGACTCTATGATTTTGCTTAAGCTTTTAAGAGGCTGAGATTTGGGAACTCTACTCATGCCAAAAGGTATAATGGAAGCAGAGGGATCTTCTAGTTTGCGGCAATTCTCGTTTAGTTGCAGCCTGGAAATCACCCGTCTTTTTAAAAGAAACAGAGCTCATAGATGAGGTTTGGGGTGTTTTGTCCATGACTATCACCTGGGGGGATATTTTGATCTCCATAACCTTGCTCTCACTCAATGGGACCTCTATCTCTTAAAATTTATTTTAGTTTTAATAAATAAAACTTGCTCTGCTGCCTAGGCTGGAGTGCAGTGGTGTGATCAAACTCATGGGCTCAAGCAATCCTCCTGCTTCAGCCTTCCAAGTAGCTGTGACTACAGGCACACATCATTATGGCTAGTTATTTTTAAAATTTATTTTTGTAGAGATGGGGTCTTGCTATGTTGCCCAGGCAAACTCCTGGGCTCAAGAGATCTTCCCACTTTTGCCTCCCAATGTGCTGGAATTACAGGTGTGAGCCACCATGCCCAGCAAAAAAAGTTTTTTTGAATAGCGTATATTCTTTGTTTGGTGGGCATGCTGACTGAGTTCAATAAAGTCTTCAGATCTGGGAAGCTAGATTGGCTGGGGCAGTTGACTTTCCCTTGTTCCATTGATGATCAGCTTCTTTTTATGTATTTATTTGTCATGGTTTTCATTGGTCTTCCATCTTACAAAGCGTTGAGAATCCCTCTCTCACTGCTGTCATAGTGAATCCCTTACATAACTAAGGATCCTTAGTTATGTAAGGGATTCACTTACATAACTTCTGGTGGCCTCTCCTGGTGGGGCAGACCCTGAGAAGGGTCTGGAATGTAGCAGCAAGCTAGCGCTGTCGACTTATACACGTGGGAGTGGCTATGTGTGGAGTTTTGGACTCTTTTTCCTCTCTAGCCTCAGTGGGCTGGGGAGTTCTGCTTTTGGTTGTGGCCTGAGATATGTTTATTTAATGTGCCACATTCTCAAATACTTGCAGTGCTCTAGATTCTGGGTGAGGTACCTTGGGGAGATTGGTGTGAAAAGTGCTACACAGGTGAGCATTTGAGCTCATTAGGGTATATTTACAGCTTACAAATCCTTTCTCCCTAGAAATGCAAAAGAACGGACTTGACTTTTTACAAAACAAAACAATAAAACAAAACAACACTGCTGTGACAAGTCCAACTATTTTTAGGCTGAGAATATTGTGTTGCTTCTTCCCACATAGCACTGAAAATTGTCTCACCCTATTTATACCTCAACTCGAAGAACATTGACAGCCTTTGTTGCTTTGGGAATTGAAGTACAGTAGGGTGCTGTTAGTGGACGTCTGCAGTGTCTGGGATTTGCTGTCGTAGGAATGAATGATTGGATTTAGATGTGCTGGAGCCAGCTACATGCTGGGCTCTGGGCTGCGTATGCAATGGTTGTTTTATTTATTTTAATGTGACTTAATATTAGCAATGGTTGGGCTAACAGTGGTTAACTATTTAGAGCTGCCTAGTGGGAGATGGGTGGAAGAGGCTGGGGCAGGAGAGGAGAACCCCAGTCTGGTCTCTGCTCCTCAGCCTTTTTCCCTGTCTGCCCTGGCCATGTAGCCTTCCCCTGCAGGCTAGGTTATGGAGTCTTTGGGAAAGGATCAGGTCATAAAGGTAGAGCCTTCGTGATGGGATTAATGCCCTTATAAGAAGAGAAGCAAGGGTGGGTGCAGTGGCTCACACCTGTAATCCGAGCACCTTAGGAGGCCAAGGCAGATGCATCACTTGAACCCATAATTTGGTGACCAGCCTGGGCAACATTATGAAACACCATATATTACAAAAAAAAAAAAAAAAAAAAAAGTAAAAGGGTAAAAGGGTGCAGTGGTACATGCCTATAGTCCCAGCTACTAGGGAGGTGAGGTGGTAGGGTTGCTTCAGCCCAGACGGTTGAGGCTGCAGTGACAGTGCAGTGAGCTGAGATCACACCACTGCACTCCAGCCTGTTAAGAGAGAGAGAGAGAGAGAGAGAGAGAGCGCAGAAACAAGAGAGCTTCTCTGCTCTCTGCCCTATGATGACACAATAAGCAGTTGGCCACCTGTGAACCAGGATTCATGCTTTCACCTAGCACCAAGATCTGCTGGCACCTTGATCTGGAACTTCCAGCCTCAGAACTGTGTAAAGTAAATATTTGATGTTTAGGCCCCCTGGCCTATGATGTTTTTTTTTTTTTTTTTTTTTTTTTGAGATGGAGTCTCGCTCTGTCACCCAGGCTGGAGTGCAATGGCGTGATCTCAGCTCACTACAAACTCTGCCTCCCGGGTTCAAGTGATTCTCCTGCCTCAGCCTCCTGAGTAGCTGGGATTATAGGCATGCACAACCATGCCTGGCTAATTTTTGTATTTTTAGTAGAGACAGAGTTTTACCATGTTGGTCAGCCTGGTCTCGAACTCCTGACCTTATGATCCGCCCCCCTCGGCCTCCCAAAGGTCTATGGTGTTTTTGCTACCACAGTCAGAGCAGACTAAGACACATGCTGAGGGATGTTAGAAGCCCTGGTTCAGGGATTCGGATCGCCTGCCATCAGATCAGGTTGAATGGATTGCTTGTTATTCTCCAATCTTCTGCCATAATTCTAGTACCTAGGTCTCTGCCCTAGTCCTATAACCAAGCCACAAGGCCAGACTTTGTGCTAGGGACTGGGCTCCTACCATCATCCATGTGCCTGTACATCCAGCCAGGACACAGGCCTTCAGGCATGGGCCTGCTCCCACCAGCACTCCTTCTCCCTCTAGAAGGGCCCGCCATTTTTACTTCCTCCACTTGCCTTCTTCTGGAGACTTCAAGGTGATGGTGCACATGGGCAACTGCTGAAAATCACATTTTGTTATTTGGACGCCTCAGCTCAAGCACTGGCTGCAGGCATGGTGATTTCTTGTTTACATGTCCGTCTCTGCCAACAGACAGTGAACTCCTGGAGGGCAGTGATAGGATCATTTCTCCATCTGTCCCTATGTCCGTCCGTCTAACCCTCATCCAGCATTTTCCTTTTCTCTTTGTAGCACGGGCCTTAAACACAGTTTCTCTAACGGTAGGTGATCCACAAATGTTTGTTGAATGGACGAATGAATGGATGAATGAATGACTTGTTACAACCTACTTCATGGCACGGTGCTTGGCTTCTTGCATGGATTTCCTCTGATTGTCTACAGCAGCGCCTGCTCCTTGGGGCTGGTTCTTTCTGCTCTGCCTGTCTAACCTGCTGTCTCTGCCTCTTCTGATCGGATGTGTCCATGGTTAGCAGAGTTCCAGAACTCTATTTTGACCCAGTTTTTTGTTGCAGCTTGGCTAGTGGGTTGGAGATGACTGGCATTTTAGAAGATGGTCTGGGCTAAGGAGTCGAGTCAGAGCACAATGCCTCTCCCTCCTCTGTGGACTGCTGCTTTGGTGCCCTTTGAACCTCTGAAGGGGTGATGATGGCATAGTGTGCCGTAAATACTAGAGTGTCAGTTTATCCTTTTTCAAAAACTCAGTGTAGAGCAGTGATTCTCAAAGTGTGGTTCCGGGATCTCTGGAGGTCCCCAAGACTTGTTCAAGAGGGTCACAAGATTCAGAGCATTATGATAATAGTTCTAACACATTATTTGACCTTTTCACACTCTCATGAATTTACAGCAGAGTTTTTCAGAGGCTACGTGACATGTAATGTTGCCATAAATTAAGTGCAGAAGCAGAGATGATGACTATTCTCTTCTGTTAAGCCAGACATTAAGAGATTTGACAAAGATAAAACACTAAAATTTTTTGTTTTGGAATTGGACTGATTTTTTAAATTAAAAATATATAATTTATGTTATCATGTAATGAGTTTGTCATTGTTAGTTTTAAATAAATTAAACATTTCTCAGTTTTAAGTATTTTAAACAGTAAATATCGGTAGACATATCAATAGAGATAGCCCACAGAAGCAAAAGCTCTTTGGGGGCCTTAATAATTTTTAAGAGAATTTTTACTATCTTTATTTTTCTGGGTCCCATTCTGGAATGTTTTAGAATTGCTGGTATAGACTGATGGTTAGTGTGGACGTCACAGGACCTGAGCTTGAATCTTAGCTTTGTCATGTGAATGTGATTTTTAGGTAAGCTACCTACTCTCTCTGGATCTCAGTTTCTTAATTGGTAAAATGGGAATAAGGATAACACTCGTTAGATAATGAGTGCATTAGCTAATGCATAGATTTGTGCAGAGAATTAAGTGAGATAATACATACCGGATGCTTTGAATAGGGCTTGGCATGAAATAAGCACCAAATGGTTATTAGCTCATGACGATGTTTTAAATATATGTTTACTTTAGAAAATTTAGAAAATATGGAAAATTATTGGGAGAAATTAAAGTCACCCATGATCCAACTACTCATAAATAGATGTTGTTTACCATTTAGTATATTTCTTTCCAATTTATGTGTTTGTGTGTCTGTGTACATACTTGGTTTTCATATACATTCTGAGTAATCCATTTTATAGTCTTATAAAATATGATTTTTTCATGACTCTATTATATTACTTATAGTCCATTCTATAGTCAATAGAAGCCATAAGAAATTTAACCCTCTCCCTTTTAGATTGGGTCCTATTTTTCACCACTAGAAATAATGCATTATTACATTCCTCTACGTAAATTTTTGTCCACATCTGATTGTCTTCTTAGGATAAATTGGTGAAAGTGTAATTACTAGGGCGAAAAGCCGTTTATGTGTATGTTCAAGTTGCAATTTGAAACATTTGCGTCTATTACGTTGTTCTCAGGAGCAAATGAGAATGTCCATTTTATGGCATGCACATTTACCACATTTAAAATTATTGTTTTATTTTAAAATTAATGAATTTCACCAATTTGATAGAGTGAAGTGGTACACAATTTAAAAAATTTTGCATATTCGTTGATTTCTAATGAGTATAGTTTTTAGAAAATTGAATTTTCATTTTCTGAGGTGCTGTTTATTTCTTCTGAATTTTTGAAAGTGGAGTATTAATATTTTTCCTATTGATTTATAAGAGATCTATATGTTTTATCAGACTAGTGGGAATTTGTTTTCTGGTTCATTGGTTGGCAATGATTTTCATTTAAAAACCATGCTGAAAGTATTTTGTGAAAACTTTTATGTGGTGAGATCTATTTGTCTGTTTTAAAAAATATTTCTTCCCTTGCTTCTTTTATGCTTAGAAAGTCCTTGAATTTGAGTTTGTGACTTTTCTCTTCTCTCCCTTTCCCTTAGTTTTCTTTTCTTTCATTCCTCCTTGCTCTCTCTGTTTTTCTCTCTGACTTTTAACATTTAACTCTTTTTTATACATCTGGAGTTTTTGTTGGTGCTTGGTTGAACTCCAGGTCATACTTGATTTATTTGAAAATAGCCAGTCCTCTCAGTACAGATTTTTGAATAGTTTTCCTCCCCCTCATTATTTGTGATTGTTTCTTTATCATTAATTTCACATATGTACGAGGGCTGTTTCATGACTCTCCATTTTTTTTCTCTGTTGGTAATCAATGAATCATCACTAAAGAGTGATTATTGTGCCAGCATCATCTTGTTTTAATTGGTTTTATGTTTTCATATTTGGAAGAGTAAGGTTCCTCTTATTACTCTTCTTCCTAATTTACCCAGCCATTGGTGTATTTCATTGTTTCGGATGTATTTTTCACTTCTTCCACTTTCCCATTTGCTGCTTCCCATTGAAGTTTTGGTTTTGATTCTGATAGAGCTAGAAATGAATTTGAGAAACATTGGTATTTTTCCAGCCCTCAGTCCTCTCACACAAAAACATGCTGTGTCACTCCACTCATTCAATTTTTCTTTTATATCTATCAGGGAAGTTTTAAATGTTCTTCTCATTAATACCACACATTTATTGTTAAGATTATTTTTAGGATTTTTCTGTGTATATACATACATACATACATATATATATGTATATATATATTTGAGGCAGGGTCTTGTATTTGTCACCCAGCCTAGAGTGCAGTGGCCTGAACGCTTTGTGAATTTTTTTTCTATTTTCTTTATAAGCTCTGTTTATTACTGATATTCACAAAAGCTATTGATTATTGAATCTTTACTTTATATTAACAAATTTTTTTTTTTTTGAGACAGAGTCTCACTCTCTTGCCCAGGCTCTGGAGTGCAGTGGTGCGATCTTGGCTCACTACAACCTCCGCCTCCTGGGTTCAAGGGATTCTCTTGCCTCAGCCTCCTGAGTAGCTGGGTCTACAGGCATGTGCCATCATGCCCAGTTAATTTTTGTATTTTTAGTAGAGATGGGGTTTCACCATGTTGGCCAGACTGGTCTCGAACTCCTGACCTCAGGTGATCAGCCTGCCTCAGCCTCCCAAAGTGCTGAGATTACAGGTGTGAGCCACTGTGCCTGGCCTATATTAACAATTCTTGAATGCTATTAGTGAGTTTCAAAGTTTACAAAAACATCTTGGTATTTTGAGGTGTATAATATTTATAAATCACTATAATATATCTATTCATGTATATAAAACATAATTGATAACATATGTCATATAAAATATCTATTATGTATATATTTTTTATATCTTAATTGGAATTTATAGCAGAATATTAAATAGTTATTGTGATAGCAAGCATTCCTCTCTGAGTTCTAATGTTTGCAGTTAAATAGTAACTGGTAGTATGAGGTAGATTGTCTTGACTACATTGAAGATGTGTCTGTGCTTCCACTACTCTATCCTTCCTTCTTTTCTTCTTTTCTTCATCTTTCTAATAGAAACTGGGCAGCATATTACCAGATAATTTTTTTGTCATTGAAAGCACTTGGTGAAGTTTTTCTTAAGTGACCTCTTGATGTGATGGATTATGATATTAGATTCTGTAATATTAAACTACCCTTACATTCTCAGGATAAAACTCATCTGGCCAGATTTTATTCTTTCTGAGGTTTATAGGATTCCTTTACCTTCCAAAGAGAAAGGATAAGGGAATTTGATGAAAGCACTGGGCCTTAGTCCTCAGTCTGGGGTTTTAGTTATGGCCCAGTGAGCAGGAGTGATACTGAAGTCCATTGGCTTCATCCCGCTTCCACAGGAAACTGGAGATGTAAGTCGTGGCTCGGGTGGGCAGGAATAGTCCCCAACCTGGGACTATCTGTGGGTGTAGGTGCTGTCTATTTCTACTCCAACATCCACAATTAAGTACTGAATACCTCCTGCAGACCAGGTACTGTGCTAGGCCCTGAGGCTAAGAAAATCAGGGTGCCAGTGTTCTTAAACTACCTGAAACACTGTCGTGCTCCACTCGTGTGCCCAGTGAGCACTTGTTGAGTGTTTTCTGCACAGCCTTAAGGAGGGGAAGACTGTTTCTTGACCAGATGGTAAAGCACAGCTAGACTCCATGGCCTCCTGTAGACAAGACCGTTAAAAGGTCACAAAAATCAGCTGGGTGTGGTGGCATGCACCTTAGTCTCAGCTACTCAGGAGGCTGAGGCAGGAGAATCACTTGAACCCAGGAGGCGGAGGTTGTAGTGAGCCAAGGTCACACCACTGAACTCCAACCTGGTGACAGAGTGAGACTCTGTCTCAAAAAAAAAAAAAAAAAAGAAACAACAAAAATCAAAAAAAACACCCCATGTCAGGCCAGTAGAGTCAAGATGGCATGGGAACATTGATCTAACATGGTAAACATCATGATTCACTTCCATGGATGAAATGAGAAAGAAAAATCCTCATTAGCTTAATACTGTGGCTCAGCAAAATATAGGCTCAGTTCTGAAATTAATATTGCAGAAAATATCAAGTGTGTGATTATTTATACTAATTGTTCAGAGCTATTAACCTTAAGAGATTATTTTTCTTGTTTTTATTATAGCAAAACCAAGACAATCAACATTGGAAGAAGAGCCTACAGGCTTTAACATCACATAGGGAATCATCTATTTTTAGATTGTGAACGAATATATTTGGTTTTGAATTTTTAATTGGACACACCTCATTCATTTATAGTATAGAAATGTCAAGGAGCAGAGAGATGGGTGGATTTTCCTGTAATTCAGCATCTAGCTGGCTTGTGTTAAAGAATCTATTCAAGCAGCCTCTGTGGTGTTAATCACAGGCCCTGACTAAACGATGAAGGCTGGGGCTGCCGGGAGTGTCTTGTGGTCTCACACAGGATGGGCCTGGCCCTCAGGATGGTTTGCTCAGACTTTGGGCAGAAGTTGACAGTTCCAATCAAAGCCTCAAAATCTCCCTTCCTATGACATAGCTGGAAAGTGCTGCTCGTGGCAGCAGAGGAAACAGGGCAGGAGAGTGAGATTCAGGCACGACCAATGACCAGAGAGTCCCTGAGAGAGGAGACCAAGAGGTCAGGTGTGGGAGGACAGGAGGGCGCAGAAGCCATTCCTGAAGGCTGACTGTGAGCAGGGACCAGAGAGAGTTCAACGCTGTTACTTATGTGGACACTCTTAGGTCTTGGGAGGGAAACAACAGGTCTCTTGAGAGGCCTATGACAGGGGTCTTCTCTCCAGTGACAAGGTAGGGGGCGGACACCCCTTCAGGGCCAGCTGGAGCTGAGTCTGTGTGGCTTCTTCCCAGTGGTGCCCTCCTGGATTGTCTTTCTGCCAGGATTCTTTGTGGGGTACAACATGCCCATACCACACCCCCTCCAATACTGGAATTCTTCAGGGCAGGCCTACGAGAGCCTGAGGAATAGGCCCCTCTGCTTCCTGCCAGGCCAGGGGTACATGGGGACGTGTAACGTCTAGTGACTGCCTTGAGTGGAGGCCGGAGTCCCAAGCTTGGGATGGAGGAGGTCACAGAACCATAGCAGTGCAGCTAAGGCCGTTTTAGCTGACATCTGTGAGAAACAGCTCAGTCCAAGGGCCATGAGGGGAGACTTGAGAATGTGATGAAAAAAAGGGTGGGAGGCGTGAGATACTGGCATGTAAATCCTCTGGTGACTTCGGCTTAGACATGGAATAGGGAGGGGCAAAGCCAGAAAACTGCATTTAAGGCAAAAGAGTCTCCAAACCAATATATTGATAATAAATATACAATTTAAAAATAACATCATTTAAATTTATGCACATCAATTAAATTTATACACATAAATGGAGAAATGGAAAAATGCCCTTTGCTCAGTTAAATCTGTATGGGAATCATTGTATATTATCATCTAAATATTTTAAAATACACTTTATTGGTACAAGTAGTAAGAACTGGAAGAGTGTTGTCTGGGTTCAGGATTTTCTCATTAAGGGTAAAGTTTGGCAGTTTGGAGATCCTTAAGAAGCTAACTTATTTGCAGTGTAGTTTCTTATATTCTACTTCTTTTCTTCCAATTCTTTACTTGTAAGTTTATAGTAATTGTATTTTTACCCAGAGAAGCCATGTGCTTCTGGGGGAGGAAACACCCCCTTCCTTTCTTTTTCTAGAGTGGGTGTAAGAGTCAGTTAGCACCTACGTGTGGGAGCAAAGGCCTGGCCACCTTCCCAGGGGGCCCTGATGATATAGACCGCCCCAGCGTGGGCCTTCTCTGGGATTGGGAGGGAAAGCAGTAAGGATAAGTTTAGTTTTCATTTGAAGTTAATAATCTCCTACAAAGGCTTTTAGTAAAGTAAAGCAGACACCTTAGACAGCATTTAATATTTGCTCTTTCTTTTCCTGAGGTTGGTGAAATCTCAGGACACAAGGTCTTGGAGAGGCAGATATTGGGCCATCACCAGGAAGTGTGTGCCAGCCTGAGACCCTGGGCAGCATGGGACATGCCCCTTCTCAGTCCCACCTGCTCCTCCTCTTCAGCTGGGTGCTGGGTGCAGAACAAAGAAATGCTTTGCTCTTGTTCTCACTTGTAAGTGGGAGCTGAACAATGTGAACACATGGACACAGGAGGGGAACAACATACACTGGGGCTTATTGGAGGGCTGGGTGGGGAGAGGGAGAGCAGCAGGAAAAATATGGGCTTGCTCGGCTTAATACCTAGGTGATGGGTTGATAGGTGCAGCAAATCACCATGGTACACGTTTACCTGTGTAACAAACCTGCACATCCTTCACAGGTACCCTGGAACTTAAAAAGAAATGCTTTGCTTTCCTGAATCCTCTTTCCCCAGACTGGACAGAAAGGAAGGCAAAGGGAACATCTGAGTGGCTGCTGTCTCTCTTTTACATTCCATCGTGGCAGGCAGGGGACTGTTTTTGAATTAGCAGTTTTCTTGTTCAAAGGGACAGTCTCCAGATGGCATTTGGAGAAGTCTCTCTGTAACATTCTGAGTCTTCTCATGACCACAACTTGTTTGAGGAATGATACTATTTCCAGAACAGATTCTGATGGAGCTTTTGGACCAGTTTTGAAAATGCTGTAGGGATAAACATTCTCAGATGTGCTGAACTTGGAATGATGTGTGGGTACTTTAAGAGAAGCAAAACCAAACTAAACGTAATAGTGGCCTTGGAGTCAGACAGTGCTCCAATCAGGGACGGGCTGTGTACGAGGGTGAAGTTCACAGCAGTTCAGGATAAAGGAAGAGGAGGAAGACAAACTGAGCATTTGCAGGTTGATATATCCTCATGATCTTACTGAATCTTTCAAACAACCAGTGTGGAGTGGAATATTTTATTTTTCATTAATTTTTTCCTCCACTTTATTGATGTATAATTGGTATACCAAAAAAAAAATGCACATAATTATCTAATTTGGTGAGTTTGGACATATATATACAACTCATGTTACTCTCTCCACAATGCAGATAATAAATAGATTTATCAAATCTTCAAATATTTTATGTCCTTTTTTTATGGTATTAACACAGCATGAAATCCACCCTCTTAACACATGTTTAAGTAACAATACCTCATTTCAAGCTCTAGCTACTGTGTTGTCCAGCAGCTCTCTGAAACGTACTCATCTTATGTGATCACAACTTTATACCCATTGAACAGCAGTTCCCTTTGAAGTGGAATATTTTCAGCTTTTATTTGATGCATGAGAAAGCAGAATAAGAGTGGTTCAGCCATTTGTCCAAGTCACAGCTTGTCAGTGCTGGAAGTGGACTCTGAACCAGTCCTCAAACTCCCCGTTCTGTGCCCTCTTCCTTCCAGGAAGTGAGTGGTGCAGACAGTGGTCTGGAAGATGCCATCTGCCACCCCACTTTAGTACCTCAGCTGGATTTGTGGTGGTTGGTTGGGTTCACTCAAGTTCAGAAGCCTCTGCTGAATAACATCTAAATGGCATTTTTTTAAAAACCCGACACTGCTCCTTCCTTTGTGTTACTTCCCATACTCTGTGGGCATTTGGGTTGGCAAACTGGCCCTCATCACCTCCTCCAGAAAAACTCACAGAGCTCCATGTGTGTAGCTCGGCGACTTTCCACCTGCCCTCCCCCCTCCCCATTGGGTCACCACCCACAACCTTTGGTTAATAGCCCATTTCTGTCATTTAGCAATCCTGCTCAGGACTCCTCTATGAGTCCTCTTGCATTCTTTGCTAATAATCCTACATGGTTTCAGCCATGCTAAACATTCCAAGACACACTTAAGAAGAGAAGGAAGGGAAAAAATAGTAAAGCTAATATGTGTGGAGTACCTCTAGATGGCTGGCACTATTATGTTCCATTATTACCATTTTTCAAACTAGAAGCTGAGACTCAGGGAAGTCAGGGGTCCCATTGTGTGTGTGTGTGTGTGTGTGTGTGTGTGTGCATGTGTGTGTGTCTGTGTGAAATCAGGCCTTAAATTTATACCTGTCTGACTCAAAGGTTAGAATTGTTTATACAGTAATAGTATTTGTATCTTTTTGTTGAGATTATTGTTTTCTTTTAACCTTGCTCATTGTAAAATAAAATACAGATATGGAAAACTGCATAAAACAAATATGTAGCTTAGTGAAGTTTTATAAGGTGAAACAAATATCCTTGTAAATGCCATGCAAGTCAGGAAATAGTGCTTTGCCAGACGCCCTAGGGGGCCCTCCATGTGCCTCATCCCCACCATTGCCCACTCCCACGAAACCTGGCCTTCCTGGCATAAACACTCCCTTGCATTTTGAAAATGGTTTTGTCACTCAGTTATGCATCCCAGACATCATTTATTTCATATGCCTTTTATAATCTATAGATCACCCATTTCTTTTCCTTAAAATTGATATGTCGAAGAACTGTGCTATGGAGTTCATGGAGTCAAGATTTTTCTGCTTGTATAGGCAAGGCCATTAACCTTAGCAAACTAACGCAGAAACAGAAAACCAAATGCCACATGCTCTCACATATAAGTGGGAGCTAAATGATGACAACACATAGATTCATAGAGGGGAACAACACACACTGAGGCCTATTGGAGGGTGGAGGGCAGAAGGAGGGAGAGTGTATTAGTCCGTTTTCACACTGCTGTAAAGACCTACTGGAGACTGGGTAATTTATAAAGACAAGAGGTTTAATTGACTCATTGTTCTGCAGGGTTGGGGAAGCCTCAGGAAACTTACAATCATGGCAGATGATGAAGGGGAAGCAAGGCATGTCTTACATGGTGGCAGAGAAAGAGAGAGAGAGAGAGAGAGAGAGAGAGAGAAAGAAGAAGGAAACACCCCACATTTTTAAACCATCAGATCTTGTGAGAACTCACTCACTATCATGAGAACAGCATGGGGAATCTGCCTCCATGAGCAAATCACCTCCCATCAGGGCCCTCCCCTGACATGTGGGGATTACAATTTGAGATGTGATTTGTGTGGGGACACAGAGCCAAAGCATATCAGAGAGGATCAGGAAAAATAACTAATGCGTACTAGGCTTAATACCCGGGTGGTAAAATAATCTCTACAACAAACCCCCATGATACAAGTTTATATAACAAAACTGCACATGTACCTCTGAACTTAAAAGTAAAAAGAAAAAAAGTCCAGTGAGGATGAGCATTCACTTAAACAGGCAGCAATGTAAACGTGAATAAATATCAATGCATGGGACATTTTGATACGTCTTTTTGTCCTCTGTATTCTGTATAAATTGCCAGCTCAATTCAGAGGCTGGATTAGACTCAGGTTTGACCACTTTGGCAAGAGTATAGATGGCCTTGCATTTTTCATCTGGAGGAATGTAATGCCTGCTTTCACTCTGTTCTGATGTTAGCAAATGATTCTCAATGCCTTCATTAATTTATAGGGTTGGAAAACGGTGATGTTCTATCTTTTTATTTTTATTTACTTGCTGGAATAATTTTGTAAGATAATATTTATCCTCATCTACTATTGGTTACCCAGTGATGAAGTTCATCTAGGAAAGGCAGTATAAGTTCTTCATTCTCTACTTTTATTTACCTATTTTTTGAAGAATTCATTGGTTCTCTGTCATCCTCAAACTGTGACCAGTTAAAAAAATGCCACTTAAATAAATGATTAAAAGTATATCATATAAAATAAATCATTAAAATTGTCATGGATGTAAATACATATGTTGAGATTCAGTCCATGGCAATTGTCATCTTGATTGAAGTTCAATGTACCTGATGGCTTTCTTGCTATCTCGTGTGTCCAGGTGTACTGGGCTTATCTTTTTATGTTTACATTTCTTACCCTACCTGTTCTCCAAGAAGTTAATGACGGCCAGGAGTGGTGGCTCATGCCTGTAATCCCAGCACTTTGGGAGGCTGAGGCAGGTGGATCACCTGAGGTCAGGAGTTTGAGACCAGCCTGGCCAACATGGTGAAACCCCGACTCTACTAAAAATACAAAAATTAGCCAGGTATGGTGGCAGATGCCTGTAATTCCAGCAACTCAGGAGGCTGAGGTGGAATAATCACTTGAACCTGGGAGGTGGAGGTTGCAGTGAGCGGAGATGGTGCCACTGCACTGCAGCCTGGGTGACAAGAGTGAAATTCTGTCTCAAAAAAAAAATCATAAAACAAAATAATGGAAAATGACATTTCAAGACCACAACCTAGGAACCAAAAATACTCATTGTTCCTGGATTGCATTCTTTTTAGGCTTTTCAAGTGGACAGAGCTAGGCAGTAAACTTTGTGTGGGTGCTTGTATTTAGATTTAAAATATGTCTTATGTTTAGACTAATATCTCTAATTCAAATTCAGGACTGCAGAATTTTTTATGTTTTACATAAACTCTTCTACCTTATCTCTGTATCCTTTTTCTTCCATATCAAGACAGACACAGGAGATGAAAGAATTAGATTATAATTTGTTTAATTTAATTACACATTAAAAAAGACCTAGGAATAGCAATACTAACAGTACCACCACAAATTTTGATTATTAAACAGTTTAATAGAATTACTAAAAATAGTTACATAAGGTTTTTATTAAAAAAGAATGAAAACTTGACTTCATGTTGATTATTGATGAAAGAACATAAAGGCAATTATAATTATTTTAAAGGAATAAAATCTGAATCTGATCAAGTCTCTGAATCCAGAGACTTGTAAGTTCTCGCTAATGTACAGGAAATATGTTATACTCATTGTTCTCTAACTAAAAAAAAATGGCTGTTCTTTATCTACAGTTCTATATCTACTGTGTCAGATCATTTAGCTACTACATATTACAGTCACTCCCTGTTGGTTCCCATTTACTCTTGATTCTACAAGTAATTATATATTTAGTGCTCATCACAAGTCTTTTTGTGAAAGCCCTTCTAGTCATTTTACTTTTCTAAATCTTGTTTACTAATAGATTCCTTAGGAAGGGCTGATGGACAGAATATATCCTGAGTTTTGCATGTCAGTAAGAGTTTGAATCCTCTTTACTTGAAGGTCAGGTTTGCTGGGTATAAAATCTCTCACTCATATTTTCTTTCCTTGAGTATCTTTTCTTTTTCTTTCTTCCCCCCACCTTTTCTTTTTGAGATGGAGTCTCACTCTGTCACCCAGAGAGTGCAGTGGTGTGATCTTGGCTCCCTGCAACCTCCACCTCCTGGGTTCAAGCAATTCTCCTGCCTTAGCCTCCTGAGTAGCTGGGATTACAGGTGCCTGCCACTATGCCTGGCTAATTTTTGTGTTTTTAGTAGAGATGGGGTTTCACCATGTTAATCAGGCTGGTCTCAAACTTCTGACCTCGGGCAATCTGCCTGCCTCAGCCTCCCAAAGTACTGGGATTACAGGTATGAGCCATTACACCAGCCTCCTTGAGTATCTTAAGTATGTTTTTCTATTTTCTCTTGGCACTAGAGTTGATATTTAATTATCTGATGAAAACCTAATTTCATCATTTTATAAATCATAATCTCATTTTGTTCAATGTCCAAAGGATGTTTTTTCTTTAAAGTCCAGCAATTTTATTAGAATATATCTTGGTATTAATCATTCTGGATTGATTTTCTCAAGTATACACATAGTTCTTTCAATATGTGATCTCATATCTTTTTTCTTTTAATTTGAGGAAAGTTTTGTGAATTATTGTTTTATTATTTGTCCTGCTGTCTTGCTTTGATTTTCTTTTTTTCAGGGACATTTATTATTCACATTTAGATTTCTTTCATTATCTCTAGTATTTGTCATTTCTTAAAACTTAAAAATTTTTTCTAGAAATTTTTTTTAAAAAATCCCCTCCTTTTTACCTTGAGAAGGCATTACTTACTGTGTTTATTTGCCTGTGTTACTAATACTTTTGTCTTATTTCTAAAATAATTTTTTCTTTTATGTATAATTTTTTCTTGAGTTTTATTCCCTTGTTTGAGTTTTTCTAATTTTGATAGATGTTGGTCTTTCATATCATATCATTTTCTTAATGTCTTTTAGCTTATTTTGAAAACGTCTATTATGGTTTTGATCTTTCTTTGTTTTTCAGTATGTCTTTCTGGCATGCTTTCATTGTCTTTAGGGATGTCATTCTGATACTAATTTTATTTTTTCTTACAGTCACCTTGCATTGGAATTGACCTGTATGTTTTTCTGTTGCTCACTTTTATGTGAATGTAGTTTCCCCAATTTTTTAGAAGAATAAGCTCTTAGAGTTGCTAACTTTGTGCCTCTCTCTCTGGTTGCTTTTCTATAGTGATGGGAAACAAGTGGTACCCGGCTTGCTATTTGCTGACTGTTTCCCTTCCACACTGCCTTGCTCTTATCTGCACCTCCTCTTTCCTTTCCCTCTATTGTCCCTCTGCTGCTTGATTGTGGTTGCATCCCTGACACTGTCTCCTCAATGTGGGCCCCTTCCTGGAAGGGAGACTCGGCTGGTCAGTTTGGAGGGTTTAGAGGAGCTAGATGACTTGAACCTCTCTGATCTGGTAGCCGCAGGCCCCTGTGCTGGTCCACGAGCAGACAAAAACCCTTTCTGGATTCGGTGGCTCTTCTCAGATCAGCCCAGCACACTTACCTGGGAATCTCTGCTGTTCATCTGGGGTTCTGCTCACAAGCCTGTCCTGTTCCTTGTCTCTGTCTTCTTCCTCACAGATGCCAATGACATGTTGGTGTTGGGCAGTCAGGACTTTAGGACACCCACTTGTATTTTGGGATTTGTAGAGAAACCTCATTATCTACTAACCTCATTCTTTTTTTTTTGAAATGGAGTTTTGCTCTTGTCGTCTAGGCTGGAGTGCAGTGGTATGATGTTGCCTCACTGCAACCTCTATCTCCCAGCTTCAAGTGATTCTCCTGCCTCAGCCTCCCAAGTAGCTGGGGTTATAGGTATTTGTCACCATCCTGGCTAATTTTTGTATTTTTAGTAGAGATGGGGTTTCACCATATTGGCCAGGCTGGTCTCGAACTCTTGACAGGTGACCCAACCACCTTGGCCTCCCAAAGTGCTGGGATTACAGGTATGAGCCACTGCACCCGGCCAAAACCTTGTCATTTAGTTTTGTCACAGATATTGTCCATGTATTTTGTTGGTTTTGCTATCTACCTGCTCTGTATTACATGACAATTCTGGAAGATCAAAAATTGTGCTGTTACTACCACAGCCATCTTCCCAGAATTCCTCTGCCAACTGGTTTTGTAGAGGTTTGCATTTGTGATATTGTGCAAGGCAGCCTGGATCCATCCAGCTGCTCCCATGAGGCTGACAGGCGTTGGAGGACAGGGACCACACATCCCTCTGCTTCCACTAAAGCTCATTACTGGGCAGTGCTCTGCATGGTAACGATGCACCTACCTCACCGTGGCTGCTTGTATGGCAAATTACCACTGGCTCACGTTTCTTTATTCAAATTCACGAGGTTACTGCCCAGCCTCTGTCCTTTCATTTTTCTTAAATTCTTCAGAATTAGCAGCATCTTCTGTAACCAGATCCCCAGACGACATCTTCATGTGTCCACTCTTCTCGACTGTCACCCCGAAAGACTGCCTATGAGCCGAGATTGATAGTTAACTTGACACCCCCCCACCCACTTTTTGGCCCATTTGTTTGGTCTCTGTGTAAAACGTGCTGTTATAAAAGCACAGGGGTGTACGTGTCTGAAATAACCTTAAGTGAAAATAAGGAAATTAATTAGCATACAGTAGATTTTTATTGTTAAGTGGGAATGCAGCCCTTCCTGTGGGGATTGGCGTTAAACAAGATGATTGATAAATTGTTATATTCACACAGTGTCACTCAGTGATATAATCATGCCTTTTGTAAATATTTAGTCAAGAGAGCAATCCAGCTGTTTCCAGTCAGGTTTCATCCAGTCAGCCAGTGTTCTGATTTATCTCTCGTGCTGTCTGAGCGTTGAGGAAGCTCACATTTTTATGAGCCTCTAAATACCCATAATAGTAAACAGTGAAAATGATGGCCATAATAGCAATAGCCCAAGTAATTATAAAGAAGGATCTCTGTGATGGCCAGAAGTAAGAATAAGGAAGAGGCTATATTTTTTTCTTTGTGTAGAAATATATGTCACTGTCTCTGCCTTTAAAACACTGTGGATACCAAAAAGCCAATCGCCCCTTGTTATCAGGGTCGTAGAAGACCCATGGATGAGGAAGCCAGAAAAGTTTGGTGAGCTCAATTTTTAACCTTCAACCATTTTATGACCAGGGTATTAAAAAAAACAATCTAGAATCTACTTTCTTATTCTCTTCTTAGGAGTTGTTCAGTATGAAAAAGTGCTCATTTGGGGTGTAGACTTGGAGTGTTTTGGGGAGGCAGGATCATTTTCCTGACCTCTTACGCCACCCAGTGTGGGCAGGGGAAGGGTGGGGAAGGGGGACATTCTCCACGCAGGAGGAGGGAGAGCAGCTCTGTGGCCTCTGCCTCTAGAGAAGAGAGTGGGTGGGGTGGTGGAGGGTGCCAGGGCAGGAGAGGGCTCTTGTGTGCTGGCCGGCATGTGTGTGGAGTGCACAGACTGAAGGAGCCATCGCAGGAGACAAGAAGAGAAAGAGAAGAGAAGGGTCAGTCTGCGGCTCCTGCTGGATGGGTGGCAGGTCTCCTATTTGAGAAATAGCCATGGAACAGAAACAGAGATTCAAAGCATAGTTTTTGTTTCCTGCTCTATTAGTAGTTTTCTCAATTTGTGTCATCAGTGACCTGGGTCTAGCGAACTCAACAGCACTGATGCTGAGGGTGTTTGCCTTCCCCGCCATCATTTTTCTGAGTCACTCTAGTCAACTCCTTTGCAATACACTAGGGGAGAGTTAAGGTCTCAGGGTAAGTAACCATCAGGTTTTTATAGTAAAATAAGATATACGTGAACAAATGCAAATTGTTTTTCTTTAATTAAAAAGGATCTGTGTCTGAGTCTGAGCTCCAGTTAAAGCTGACGCAGTTCATCATGGCTTAGAGGTTTGTGTTATGTTTCCATTTATGTAGTCAGCCCCTGGGTTTATTAAATATATATGTATTTTTTGTGTGTCGAGAACCTAACTGCTTTGTAAGACAGAAAAGGTGAGGCTGGGGAGGAAGTTGGTGAAATTAACATGCGGAGAGGCATACGAGAACACCAATAATGGTTTTTATTTATATGTATGATATTAAACGAGTAAATGTTGCCAATATCTGATCGCTTCAGAGGGAAACGGTGAGAAGTGTGGATGAGGCCAAGGTGGGTGGGAATTAAGTGTCAAATGAAATCATAGCACAGAGTTTTCCCCTGAGAATCCCAGCTAAGAGCTAGGCTATGTTTCTTAAGCCTGATTAGAACACTGTGAGGAGTAGGGAGACTCACCTGAGCCTGTTACGGGTCTTAACAAAATCATACGGTTCATTAAGGATCTTTCCCGAAGGTGGGGTGGCATTCTAAGGCAGAATCTTTAGAGAATCTTTCTAGATTTTGATAAGCACTTCCTTGCCTCATTACTACCTTAGTTTCATAAGTAACTAGAAACCACGGTGAAAACTCCATTATTTACTTTATTCCAATTGATATTTCCTCATAAATTACACTTTTGTTTTCCAGACCTGTTACATTTCCTGTGTGGCTAATTATACGAGGCAGTTCCTTTAATTTATACACTGTTTCCTGCAATTTACACTCATTTCTCAGAAAATGCTTGGTCAGCATCCCCATCCTTTGCTTTTAAAGAGCAAACCAATGTTACTGCCACATGCAGCTTCTCAAAGGACTGAATGCTTGGTTGCAACAGTCCTACAGACAGGTACTTTGATATGAGGTGCTAATAATTCGGACTGAGGCCTTGGGTAGAAATGAGAATTTAAAGGAACGAATTGGAGATGTGGCATGAAATCACATTGGTAAGATGTTTAGCGCAGGGGAGTGGGCAGAGCAACCCATGAACTCACAGATTATTTATAAGTGAGCAGCGTGCTCTAAAAGAGATTTAAATTCCTCATGTCGGATTGTGTATTTTCTATGATGCTCTGTCTTGATGGCTTCGTCTGTTCAATCCATACCTGATTTGATTTAATAAGAATCTTTCATGGAGCAGCATTTTTCAAACTTTATGTAACACTGGAAACCTTTCTTAAAAGGATTCCAAGCAAAAGCCCACAAGAGATACAAATGAGTTGCTTGCTTTAAGGGGGAGCATCCTCTTACCCTTTGGTTCCCTTCTGCTTCTGGTCCTGGTCATTGGATTCATTGATTCATTAATAAGCATTTATTCTACACAAAGCACGGCCAAGGTATTGGGGACAAGGCTGGCTTTGTGGATATGCAACCTATGCAGTCGTTCAGGGCCCCACTCTTTGTTTAGCTGCTTTGCTGTCATTGTCTTGAAATTCCTAATTTTTGAGCAAGGAGTGCTGCTTTTTTATTCTGCAGTGGGCTCTGCAAATTATTTAGCTGCTCCCAATTTTAGGAGCTATTAGAGGTAAAAAATAGTAAACCAAACAGGGACCATGGCCCGAAGGAACTTATGTATTTGTTCTGGTTACTTAGAACCTAAGCCCTGTGGTTTTCTCTTCTGGCATATTCACAAGAACATTGTAGGGACATTGTCGTGGCCCCTGAGTCTGACGGTCGTCATGTTCATATTGCCTAGTGATGCACAAGTTGGGCTGGAGGGTGATTTCTTCCTTCTGAACTAGAAGGCTGGTGACTCCCATGTGATATGGAGATTCCAAGGGCAGATTCTGGACACACTTGGTTGACCTTGGATGGATGGAGCCTTTCTATATTTAGCTGTTGTGTCTGTGTTTGTAAAGTTGACAGAATTTAGGACTGTGCAGAGTTCATTCATTTTTATTTTATTTTTCTCCCTCATAGAAGCTGTTTGGTTTTAACCAAGAAGCATAATATAAAAAAAGGGACTGTCTCAGGTATTTACCAGGGGACCTGCCTGGGCTGTGATAGGAGACTTGCGAAACATTTGCGCTGTGCTCAGAAGGGGCTATTCAACTGGAAATTCCCTTCACTGTTCAACTGAAGTCACCAAAATAAGCAGATACTCTCAGCTGCCTGTGTCTTGCCAGGCTTTCTCTCCCTGTGGCCCATAATAGTCCATGATTTGGACTGTGGCCTGGTAGAGGGAATTTCCTGTGCTGTAAATAGGAGGCCATCAAGAAAGAAAAAGGAAAAGAAAAGTAGACTGTGAAATAAACAGCATAACAAAAAGGGATCTACTGCTCACGAATATGAAAGACTGCAAGGCTTTATCTTTTGTTATCAATGGCCCAGGGAGGATGAAGTCAGATACATTTATTCACTGATCTTTCTGTTCCTCCAGGCCCAGAGCTCTTTGGGGTTGACTATGTTTGGAAGACTCACTGGTACAGTCCAGAAAGGCTGGAGAAGCTGGGTGGCTCTGGGGGTGAGAGTTGTGCTTGTCACTATATCCCTTAGGACTCTTTGATGGCAAATTACAGAAACTCAACTAAAATTACTAAAATAAAAAGGAGTTTTGTTTTTAAAAATATTGGGTGTCTCTTAGGATCCAAAGAGAACGTAGTTCATCTGAGAAAAAAAAAAACAGTAAACAGCTCTGAGTTTTTAGGATTTGCATGGTTGGGTGTCTCTGTGCCTTCCAACACTTCCATGTCTGCTGTCTTCTCTCCATTCATGGGTCGGGGGCTTCTTCCTGGTCCACAGGACAGTAAACATGGCAGCCAGTGGTCTGCAAGCACCACATCTTGAGCCCAGTAACCCAGGAGAAGTTAGCTGCTTTGCTTCAGTTTCTGGGTTAGTTTCCATAGAAGAAATGTAATTGGCTCAGTTTGGGGCAGACGGTCACCTGGACCAATCGACCGAGGCTGGGCATGGGGTCACATTGTGCTACATGGAAACCATGTAGATGGCATGTGAAGGAGAGTGGTAGCTTCCGGAAGAAGGGGAGCTAAGCCCACATGGTGGTGAACTTTACACACACAAACGGTGGTCCAGCAAACCATATAGAGGTGAACATTTTGTTTTCCTGATGATGCAACCAAACTTAATAGATAACCGAATGGTACTGTATGCTATGTTTGGATTTTATCAGAAATTTTAACTTAGTTTCTTATAATGTTTGTGTAGACAAGATGAAGCTGTGTGAGCTGCAGGAACAAGGGATATCATAAGAGACAAAGGGAGTGACGGAGTAAGGCCAGCTGGTTTCGAGGGAGAGCTTTCAAGTAGGCACCGAAGTCTACACGGGGCAAGGTGGTTCATTGGGATGGGGACACAGGAACATCAAAACTCCGAGGAAAGGTGATTACAGGAATAGAAGCAGGGACATCAGGCTTGGGGACAAGCTGGAGTGGCGGTGGAGCCAGGGACAGAAAGCAAAGGGAGTGGCAACAGTGAATTCAGAGAGATTTTACATACTTCATCCCTCTTATTCTTAAAGCGATTACCTGTGACTGACCCTAGAGCAGTGCCTAACAAGAAATACGTGCACTGAACACTAGTTGGGTAAGTTAATTGCTAGTTGGATAACCAGAGTGTGGATTCATGAGCTAATGGCAACCAATAAGAAACTCACTAACGCCTCTGATAGAGCTCAATTCTAAGCTCCCTTTCATTGAATTGATTTGTTACTAATTTGAAGAAAGTTGTAGAAGGGCTGATTCACAAATCTACATGGGACAGTGTGCTAGATGACAGAATCAGGAGTTGCAAGAGCTGAACAGGCTGAACTAGTGGGCATGAGTAAGAGAGAGTTCAATACTTCTAAATGTAATGTCCTCCACGAGGTTTAGAGATTGACTGCAAAGACACAGGACGGGATGTTGGTGGGTGGAAAATTTGGCAGTTCCCATGAAAAGTCCCTGGATTTTGAGTAGCTCACTTGAAGTTAACAGTGTGAATAAAGATTCCCCTCAAAGTATGTCTTGTAGTATCCTGCAAACTAGAGGAAATCATCTTACTGTCTCATGATGTCATATGACATTTGGAATTTTTGTTGAGTTCTTAGCATAGTATTTTAATATGTAATAGAGACAAATGGAAACTGTCCAGGGTAGGCCAGGGAAGTATCAGTTCTTGAGGGAACTGGAGATGTTTGTCAAAGAGTGGACAGTGGTGCACATCTAACAGCCTTCCTCATCTTCAGGGTCTTTACATGGAAGTGAGACAGATTGGATGACTGGATGGCAAAATTAGGAGAAATCAGAGGACAGAGTGTGGAGGTAGATTTCTGTGTGTGTGTGTGTGTGCGTGTGTGTGGTTGTTTTTTGTTTGTTTGTTTGTTTGTTTAGACAGTCTTGCTCTGTCACCAGGCTGGAGTGCAGTGATGTGATCTTGGCTCACTGCTACCTCCGCCTCCCGGGTTCAAGTGATTCTCTTGCCTCAGCCTCCCGAGTAGCTGGGACTGCAGGTGAGCGCCACCAGGCCCAGCTAGTTTTTGTATTTTTAGTAGAGACCGAGTTTCACCATGTTGGCCAGGATGGTTTCGATCTCTTGACCTCGTGATCCGCCCGCCTCAGCATCCCAAAGTGCTGGGATTACAGGTGTGAGCCACAGCGCCGGGCTGATTTTTGTATTTTAATAATTAAAAGATCGAATGATAATTTAAAGAGTGAATGCCATTCTTGCAAAGTGATGAATTCATCATTCCCAGATTTGCTGATCTCAGGGGTGCTGTGGAAGGGATTCTTGTTTGGGGTAAAGAGTTGAGCTACTTGATCTCTCATCTTCTTTCTGGCTCTGAGAATCTTGGAGACCAGGTTTCATTCTTAGCTCTGCCAGTAAATAGCTGAATGAATTGGGGCAAGTCACCTACAGTCTATAAGCCTCTGTAAAATGGGGCAAATGACTCCTGCCCTCTCTTTCTCAATGGATCATTACAAAGTTCAAATGAGAAAAAACAGGTGAGAGGAGCTTGAAAAGTTGAAATCACTCTGCCCTTATAGGATTTCATTCTGACTATTCCCTTTGTGAATTCTTCAGACAGCTGCCAACCTTGGAAGGCCCTGCTTGTGGTAGCCTCGTTCCTTTGGCGTTTCATCCCCCTGAAAGTTTTGTTCAGTCGTTTACACTCATGACTTTGAATCCATCTATCAAAACTCCTCTGCCAGGGACTGCATTAAGGTGTTGGCAGCAGGTGGCTGATTCTCTCCAAATGTGCTGCTTGTTCCAGTGAAGGAACGTTAGAGAAGGGTTGAGAGAGGTTTTTCTCTTTCTGCCAAACGACATATATTATGATGCCATCTAAACATCAAAAGAGGAGGCGTCTTCTTCAGGAACTTTCCGCAAGACTAGGGTGTGCTGACCTCACTGCATTACTAATTATTCCTTTCTGTTTTATTTTTTCCTAAATAAATAAGATGCCAACTGGAAGTAATCCCCTGTCACTGTGGCATCATGTTGCCCTAATGCTTCCTGCACTCACCCCTCTAGTGAGGGCTTTGCAGGAGCAGAACAAAGCGATCTCTACACAGAAAAGGAAGAAGGCACTTTGTAATTCTATAAAACACTTTGAGGCTTTCAGAAGGTGCTATATACATCAATAAATAATAATAATTTTCATTCTCTCTTCTTTGTAATACTCCCTTAGAAGGCTGAAAATAAAATTTCTTTCGTTATTGATTTTGTCCTTCTACATTTGGCAAACATTGATTTTTCCCTTTCCTAATGGGGCAGAAGCCAACATAGCTGTATTTCATTTACTTTGCTCTCTGAACCCAGAGTCACAGCTGATGTTAGCAGGACTGCAAGCATCTCACAGGGACACTGATATCAGTTGTTTAACTGGAGGGCACAGGGTCTTACAAAAATTGGCCCCCAAACATCAAGCACATAGTAGGTTCCTGGTCAATCTTTGAGTCCAGAGCAAGTCCAAACATTCAGATGGGGCAATAACTGGGAAAAGAGGAACATGGGGCTCGGAAAGGGCAAGGTGGATGGAGCGACTCAGAGGATATTTTCTATAGTCTCCTCTGCCTGCAATAGCAGAATCCCATAGATGAGTGCCTTACACAACAGAAATTTATTTCTTTCAGTCTGGAGGCCAGGAACTCCAAGATCAGGGTGCCAGCTCTGACACAGCATGTCCTGGGAGCCAGCTCGGGGTAAGAGAAATACTCTGATGCCCGCATTTATTTTCATCTAACTGTGCTGGGCTAAATAGGCTGAGTAGAGGATGCCAACTTTGCAGGCAGAGACTCAGCAGTGTTACCTAGAAATGAAGCTCGTCTTTTCCTGAGAGGAGGGAGGAGGGCTTTTTGTTCAGGCCAGAGCAACTTCTTAGGAAGGGGATGTGGTCCAGGCAAGGAGTGAGGGGAGAGGAAGGTGTGTACACTGAAGTCATACTTTCAGGTGAGATCACTGCTCAAGGTCCTTGTGGTGAGGGTGATGGTGATGATGATAATGCCGTATTACCATGTGCAGGAGACTCTGACTCTGGTGGCTGCAGCTCAGGAGGATGCAGGTGCCAGGAGACACAGCGAGGACCATACCCGGGGGCTGCAATACACATTTGGTTAATTGAAAAGATGAGAACTGGACTGATAAAAATGTACTATTAAACACTGGACATAAACTCGTTTTGAGAATTGAAAGAGAAAGTACATCATATAATAAGACTCCATACATTATTTTTTTATTCTCAGCTGCTATTCATCCAACCCTTTTCTATTCAATAAGAGGTGGGTGGGGCTGGGCAAGGTGGTTCACATCTGTATTTCCCAGCACTTTGGAAAGCTGAGCTGGGAGGATCACTTGAGGTCAAGAGTTCGAGACCAGCCTGGACAACATAGCGAGAGACCCCATCTCTACAAAAAACTTGAAACTTTAAAATAAGAAGAAGGGGTAGGATTAACACATTTATCAGGAAGAAAAAGAATATGTTTTAGCGTGCATGCACATATTGGGCCCTGGATTTCTAAAGTTGGTTTTCGCTGTTGCTGACAAAATCCAAAAGAGTCTGACTCACTGCTGAGTGACGCGACATCCTGTGTCAACTGCTTTGCTAAAGAGCAGTTCTTCTTTGGAGGATGCCTGTAAACAAAGTTACAAGAATGCATATTCTCTTTAGAAAGTGTGCTCTTTGCATGTATATAGTAAAACAAATTTGAGGTGACTGTTTCCTACAGGGATTAAAACTTTATGGTTTTGATTGCATGTACAAAGGGTGAGAGTTGAAGTAATTATCCTGATAATGAAGGTTAAAAGGCTTTCTCCTGGAAACCCAGATAATTGAAACTAATGTCTATTTTGGCTTGAGACAGCTAGATAATAGCCTCAATTCTGTACTTCGCTTTGCTCACGTAGGCTCTGTAGCAGAAATTTGCACTGTTTGACTGTTGGAATATCAGTAAATCTGAATGGCAGCATTAATAATAGACAGGCCAGGCAGCTGGTTTGCCAACTAAGACGACAAACATGGATCAACTGTAGTCTCATTCTTTTTCTTTTAAATGGTATTAACCCACACACTCAATAAAAATGTGAATGCCTTTATGCGGAATTCCTGGAACCTAGGATTTTTACCGGTGCTGAACGTAGATACCCATGTTCATGGAGACAATCTGGGGAGAAATTAAAAAGCGAAATTTGCTCTGCTCTATAAACGTAAAGAAATGGGCATGGTGGATGAAAAGTTCTCATTTGCTAAATATACAGCTCCTTCGTCTGAGACATAAATAAGAACACTGCCTAAGTAGGTCAGATTTGAGTTTGGGCTTTTCAGAAGACTTGAAAGCTGCACCGTGAATATCCACTTCAAAGCCAGAATCCATTTTTTGTGTGCACATTTTGTTCCTGAGAAGTTTTCCATCTGTTCTCATGTCATGGCTGTGCCACCGTGGCATGTCCTCAGACTCTCTGAATTTCTGGCAACTCACATACTTTACTTTCTAATGTGGCAGGTAGAGGAGATAATTGGGAGACCTTTGCAGCCAGTGCAGGGAGGGCGAGGAAGGGGGGAGACTTCCTCAGGAACAAATGGGAGGTGAAGGGTGCCCCTCTTGCTGTGTAGCTGCTGGGGTCTCGTTTTTAGCTGCAGGATGTTGAAAGAGAGGAAGGAGCGATCTGAGATGCTCCTCCAGGGGTTTGCGTGAAATAAAAAACCGGTGCTGACAGAGGTTAGTGGGGCTCGGTTCACTCCCTCCTTGATACTAGCGCTGTTCTGAATTCAGGATTCTGACAGATTTAAACCCTTTTTCCTCGGCGCCGGAGCTACGTGATCTGCCTGTCACTTTCTCAAATGATATCTCTCTGACTCCTTTTTGGAGGAGCTCTTCAAGGGGAGGGAACTTTCTCACTAACGTGTCACTCAATCCACCCACCCAGACACCCACTGCTCGTCGAGACTGGCAAAAAAGAAAAAGAAAAAAAACCTCCAAATTTTATACACACTTGAGAAAATGCTTCAAGCCTTCCTCTATGCGTGTGATTTATGGAATGTGACACAACTCCGGAGTGTAGTTATCAAAAAGCCGAGGTTTCAGGTGAGGCAGGGCATAACCGAACTTTCTGTTATTTTCTCAAGCTACAGATCTCGCTAATAAGAGATGATGCACATTTTCTTTTCCTGGATTGGCTGGCATCAGTGGAATTCCGGTGGTGCTGTTAAGGCACGACACATGAGCACTGCTTTCTTCTGCCTTTTGAAAGGAAACCATGTTTGGCACAGAACAGTTTTCTCGCTAGCCATGCACTGGTTTCACGCTCTGCTCATTGACACCTAGTGCTGGGCGGTATTGCAACCAAAATGTCTCAAGGTGGCATCTGGTGTCTTATCGCAATGCGGGGAACTCCAGGACAATGTCTAATCAGCTCTCTGAAGTCAGAAGAGCTGGCAAGGGCCTGGCAAGTAGAGGGCTGCCAGGGGAGGATCCGTCACTTCATGAGCCTCCAGTAGTCAGGCGTGGCCAACGCTCTGCAGCACCCACCTCAGAGTGTCATGCAACCCACACCAGATGTTGGAGGCTCTAGTCCCAGCACTATAGGCTCTGTGATCACAGACAACCAGTTCAGGCTCTCTGGCCCTCAGTTTCTTCATGTGCAAAAGTAGAGGATAGTGTTGATGCACAAACTGCTGAAATTCTTTTATGCTGTAGGTAGACTTGGGGATAATTGGTATTCAGACTCCCAGAGCTGGAAGTGCCTTAAAGGTTGTCTAGTTCAATGGAAATTAACTTGGGGTTTAGGAGTCAGTACCAAGTTCAAGGCCATGTGTGGTGGGTCATGCCTGTTAGCCCAGCATGTTGGGAGGCTGAGATGGGAGGATTGCTTGGGTCCAGTAGTTTGAGACAAGCCTGGACAACATAGCAAGACCCTGTCTTTAAAAAAAATCAATACAGAAAATTAGCTGGGTGTGGTGGCATGTGTCCATAGTCCTATCTACTCGGGAGGCTGAGGAAGGGGGATGGCTTGAGCCCAGCAGTTAAGGCTGCAGTGAACTATGATTGCACCCCTGCACTCCAGCCTGGGCAACAGTGTAACAAACAAAGAAACAAATGAATAAGGCCAGGCACGGTGCCACACGCCTATAATCCCAGCACTTTGGAAACACACCGCCCGAGGCGGGCAGATCACAAGGTCAAGAGATGGAGAACATCTGGGCCAACATGGTGAAACCTCATCTCTACTAAAAATAAAAAAATTAGCTGGGCATGGTGGCGTGCGCCTATAATCCCAGCTACTCAGGAGGCCAAGGCAGGAGAATCGCTTGAACCCGGGAGGTGGAGGTTGCAGTGAGCCGACATAGCACCACTGCACTCCAGCCTGGTGACAGAGTGAGACTCTGTCTCAAAAAAAGAAAAACAAATGAATAAACAAACCAAGTTTAAAGGCTTTAGGTGGTTAAATGGGCCTCCTGAAAGCATGCAAAACACTTAAGGTGTTTGTGCGTTTCTCTGGGGAGAGGGTTCATGACGTGCATCACATTTTTCAAAGGAGCCTACAATCTGGAAAGGCCAAGATTTACTGTTCTGTTCCAGACTCCCTGTCTTTCAATGAGGAAATGGGTGAGAAGGTAAATGGCCTGCGGAAGGTAGTAGATCCCAGAGGCAGGAGCTGAACAAGAGTTTCTGCTTTCTGGTTCAGGCTCCCTTGGCCACATAGTGGTAATTGCTAGCGGTGTGGGCTGGGGAGTGAACAGGACCTTCTAGAGTGACCAGGGCTCATGACGGTGTAGCTGGGCATTTCTGAAAAGAGAGATCACCGATTGCACACTATACAATGCCACACTCAGTTCCAAAAGCAATGCTGTCTTTTCCCCACAACTAGTTAGCTTTACACCCAGGACTCAGTTCTCCTACCACCAGCTCAGTACCTTTCCCACTGACACAACTTTCCTTTTGAAGATAGCAACCCAAACTCTCACCCTGTATATATATACACACATATATATATATATATATATATATAGCTTTTACATATATATATTTACTTATATATATATATATATTGCAAGATATGTATGTGTATACACACACACACACACACACACATACACTCACGTGTATATATATAGCTTTTACTACCTGCATGGGTTCATTTAAGTTGTCTCTTATTTTATCTGTAAAATAAGACTGCCTTCTGGAAAGAGGAAGTCCAGGAAGAGTTGGGTCTACAGAGAAATATGAATGAATGTGTTGTACCTGGATTCATTCACTAAGTAGAAGAAAATTTAGTCTGATGGGAGGGAGGAAGTAGAAAGAACTGAAATCTGAATTTAAAATGGCACAGTTTGTTCCTTCCTTAGTAACAATAGCAAATTGAAGTAGTTTAGATATTAGAGGATGAAATGTGAAAATCATGATTGGATTATCCTAGGAGAGAAAGGTGATGTTAGACGTTTTTCTCATCTCTTGAATTACTCACCCTGGTGAGGGATCTGCTAAGGCCACTGAGACGTGGTTTTCATTGGATTACGGAGAAGGAAGCCCGGCGTTTGTGTTTTGATTATTCTTATTTGTTCTTGATGTTCTCTCTCTCTCTTTCTGTCTCTCTGTTTCTCTTTCTCTAATTGTGTCATGGATGGGGAATGCAATGGTTTCTTGATGTTTTACAGGAGGCCACTCTAAGGCCACTGTTATATAACCACCATTTCCTAAATAATCCTAGCTGCAAACTCTGATTTCCTTCAAGTGAAGGGTAATCCTTGTCCTGAAATTTAGAGTTGGCATAATATGGTAGGACGGGTCTTGGATGCAGAGTTGGAAAATCTGGATGTTGGTGTGGACTCCACTACTATTTTGGGTGTCCATTATATCTTATTGCTTTGTTGGAACTCCCCCACCCCCAGTCCGTGCTGAAGATGGAGCCTAGGTGGTACAGGTTCTTGGCTGCAATTAATTGCATCATCATGCCTGAACTTTAGTCCCAAAATGAGCCAATCAAATGATTTGCAAAATTTAAACAGACATGAAACCTATGTGTTAGGCATTGAAGCTAGAGATGGGATTAGATTTTGGTACCGTGGCCACTCAAAGCCATATGCAATCTGAAGTCATGAGGGACAAGAATTAAGAGCTTGGCAGACACTCAGGAGGAAGCAGAGGGGAGAGGTTGGTGGCATTCCACTTCTTGCAAGGTCCCACTGAATCCTTTGAGAGTCCCCTGTACTCTTAAAATGAATCTTCCTTTACTAAACTCAGCTAGCTTGAGTGGGTCTCTATTGCAACTCCAAATTCCCTTACTCAGATATCGTGTGACCTTAGTTGAGCCATTTTGTGTCTCTAGTATCAGTTTCATCTTGTATAAAATGAGGCTATTGAATTAGATCACCTCTCAGGTCCCTTTGGGTTTCAGGAATCTATACTTTTAATGTTCCACGTTAGCGATATATGAAGCCTGGGAAACCACAGGATGCTGGGAAAACTTGCTCTTCTCTTTGTCCTGCTTGGGCTGCATCTGATAATGGAGTTAGAAGGGAGGAACATCCAGTGCCAATCAAGGTTATGCCTAAAAAGAAAGATGCTGGCTGGGAGAAGAGGCATTCCCTGCCAAAGTGATCTGTGATAGGCTAGATTAAAGCCTCCACAGGCTGGTCCCGCTTTGATTCTCCAGTGGACTCAGACAAGATGAAGAGAAAAGATGTTGGCAGCTCCCGAGTGTTCTCACTCTAAATGAACAGTATAGAGTTAGCACAGTCTTTTTGATTGTACATCAATTTGATGGACTAACTATGGTACAGTAATTAAGCCAAAGAGAACATTCAGAAGTACTTATTGCTATTTGCTGTCGGCTCAATCCCCAGAGTCCTACAATAAACAGAACCGTAAGTTTAATTAATACCTGCAGGTCTGATTACCCATTTAGAATAGGCCATAGTGGACCAGAGGTTAAACTTTCAAAGACATCTTACTGTGAATGATGTTGAAAATGTCTGCCTTTGCTTGTAGCGGAAGTCTGCAAACTATGTCCTGCTGAGTCCTGGGGGGTCCACTAGAGGTGGCCCCATAGAAAGAAGGTGGATACTGTGACAGGGCAGTCCAGGCGAGCAGCAGCACCTGGTTAAGCCTCAGTTACACTTGCATTTTGTTTGCTCTGCAGGTTTTGAGACTTTTGGTGGCTTCCCCTGCTGCTCTTAGTGTGGTGCCACATTTCTTTTCTTTTTTTTTTAGCCTGATTTTTTTGGACATAATAATTTCTTTTGTTTTCTCTTTTCTTTCAAGACAGAGTCTCATTGTGTCACCCAGGCTGGAGTGCAGTGGTACAATCTCGGCTCACTGCAACCTCCACCTCCCGGGTTCAAGCAATTCTCCTGTCTCAGCCTCCCTAGTACCTGGGTTTACAGGCGCCTGCCACCACACCCAGGTAATTTTTGTATTTTTAGTAGAGATGGGGTTTCTCCATGTTGGCCAGGCTGGCCTTGAACTCCTGACCTCAAGTGATCCATCCACCTCAGCCTCCCAAAGTGCTGGGATTACAGATGTGAGCCACTGCACCCAGCCTGATGCCACATTTTTGTTAACACATGTGAGGCTGCTGCATGTCTCCTCATTGCACCCGAATCTAGTTTCCAAGGGCTGAAACAGGTAGAGGAGTCTTCAGGTAGCTGAGACAGACACTGCCCTGGAATGCAGATTGGTAGCCATGAGGCTCACATCTTGTCCATTACAAGTGGGTGTGGTACAGAGCCCTTGATCACCAAGGGCCAGCAATTATGGTCATAACTGTCACTGAGATCTTTACTAGAACGCTTACTTTGGTTTTTGCTAATCTACTGAGAGGGTATGGATAAGGAAATACGTAACCACAGCATCACTGTGACGTAATTCCAGCGCTGAGCTTAGCCTGTGCCTGGCTTGTTGAAGTGTTCACCCAACTTTAGCTTGCAGGTGAGGACTGGTATTTGTCAGGATCGTGCTAAGTGCTCTCATTCATCGCTTCATGTAATCTTCACAGCAGCGATAATCGGGATTACCCTGTTTTATGGAGGAGGAAACTGAGGACCTGCGGGTTTATGTAACTTGCTGATGATCACAAAGCTGAGGTTCCAGTGCAGGTCTGTCTCACCTAGAGTTCATGCCCTTAACAATCCCGCATGACACGGAGGGAGACTGGGAGTGTATGGGGCTGTTGCCCTCTGAGAGTGGAGGTGAGAGTTTAGAAGGTGAGAAAGGGCTTTCTCATTTGGCAGGGAGAGATGAGTTTGGGTTGAAGAAGGAGCATTCTTGGCTAGATAAACTTTTCCAATAGGAGAGCAAGAGTCTGAAGAGCATTCCTGTGTATATCAGGGTTGGGCCAAGGGCACAAAATATTTTTACAACAAGAAAATTAAAGGGAAAAGAGTATATTGAGGATATAAAAAGGTATAGACTGAAAGGGAAAAATGTGTTTATAATGCACAAAAGAAGAAAGGTGGAGAAAGGAAAGACAGAAAAGCAAAAAGAAATTGAATTAAGGGAAAAACAGAGCTGGAGGGAGCAATAGACAATGAGAGGAAGACAGACGGTTCAATTCAAACCCAAGAACAGAGAATCGATGATCTCAGAGTAAACACACAGATGCCATGTGGATGTTAACAGTGGCCATATTTAATGATTCAGTCTCCAGCTGGGCCAGGGTTGATTTTCATCCAGGGATCATGCCATGTTTACTAAAGCCAGGGATGGGACCTAAAGGCACACTGCATCTGGGAGAAATGTACTTGATTTTCTGCAGGAAATGCTTCCTTTGAAGCTGACAACTATGTATGTGTTTCCAGAGAAAACCTCTGGACCAAGCAAGGTTTTTTTTTTTCTTTTTTTTTTTTTTGAGATGGAATCTTGCTCTGTTGCCTAAACTGGAGTGCAGTGGCACAGTCTCGGCTCACTGCAACCTCCGCCTCCCGGGTTCAAGCAATTTTCCTGCCTCAGCCTCCCCAGTAGCTGGAACTACAGGCATGTGCCACCACACCTGGCTAAGCTTTCAGATTTTTTTTTAGTAGAGATGGGGTTTCACTATGTTGGCCAGGCTGGTCTTGAACTCTTGACTTTGTGATCCACCTGCCTCGGCCTCCCGAAGTGCTGGGATGACAGACGTGAGCCACTGTGCCCAGCCTAAGGTTTGGGTTTATGTCTTGTGAGCATTTCATTAGTGAGAAAGGATTACTCACAAACAATAAAATGGGAATGTGCCCATAAACTATACAGCAACAAGAGTGAAAAAACACTAAAATATTTGTAAATGCATCAAACATGTTGAAACCCTTGAAATAACAACAACAAAAAATCTAAATAAACAGGAATCTATAAGTTTGTTAGGTCTGGCTTCAGAAAAATTACTGACATAAGCCAGGCTCACTAAATTGAGAAACTTGTCTGGTGGTGACCCAAGCCATTTCCTAATTCAAAACCAAATTTCTGTTACAGTCTACAATGGTTCTTATGATAATCAACTTTCTGTTGGCATTTAAAAGAAACTTGCAGACATTCTTGCACCATCTCCTATCTGGTTTCCCAGAATTAAAATTGAGATCCTACTTATTTACAAATGAACAGCTCAACCTTGTTAATAACATCATAACATATACTACTAGACAGAATACTGCTCATTGCTTTGAAATCACCAACCACCTGGTGCAGGGACCTAGAGCTAAGGTGGGTGGGGCAAGCAAGGCCAGGACCACCAGCCTAATCCTTTTTTTTTTTTCCTTAAGAAATCAGATCAATGTATAGTTATACAGGTAAGTGTCACATAATCAATTGAAAAACTAAGGCAAAAGAAACAAATACCTTGTTGATTGTACCGTAGCAATAGAGTCTCATTATGTAGATGTGGTCTGAGTCTACACAAGTAAATGTAGTGAAAAGTGAAGAGGAAAATTGAGGCAATTTCCTGAATTATTCAAGGAAAAAATTCCTCTTGCCTCAATTATTCATATGGTACTTTTCTTTGAAAGTGAGGAGAGTGGGAGAGAAGGGGAGGGAGAAAAGAAAGAAAGCTTGATTACGTTAATTCTCCACTTCATTTTGTAGATTAAGGCACATCTATTGATGTTATTACTCATCCCTGTGTACTGCAGTTTACTTCTTGACAAAATATTTCTTTGCCATTGTGTGGATGCAGATTTTGCCCACCCTGTGTTTTTCTCCAGTTAAATGGTGAGAACTTGAACTGACACTATCCTTTTTTTCCCATAAATAGGATGCCTACAAAAAGACTAATTTCTCAGTAATCCAACTTATTCCAAACACTCCACCCACAAGGCAGCAAGTGAGGGAGAAATAGAATTCTGCTTGAAGATGTAAGCCATAATTACCATCCAAAGATCTATTCTACCTCCCTTTCACTGACGGGGAGAAATGTCAGTGTTTGAACCTAGAGTGGAACATTTTCAACAAACAACAGAAATGTCCCCTAAGTTCATCTTCCAGGGCCACCCTATGTGGTGTGCAGGCAGAGGATGGCAAACTAGAGGGATTCATTATTTGTATACTTAGGAGGACAGACTTCTGACAGAGAGCAGTCACCTGTCCTAACAAAATCAGTATTTTTGACAAGAAGTAAAGTGTTTTAGGAAGGGGCACCATTTTCTGATTGACATAAAGTTGCTCTGTGGGCTAATGGTAGCTCTTGTTGCCAGTTATCTTTGGAGAATGTGGTTTGGATCTAGAGTGAAGCAGTGGAAATGATTTGGGAAATCAATGGTATTGGGAAATAAACCTGTATTAGTCTCTTCTTATGCTGCAATAAAGACATACCTGAGACTGGGTAACTTATAGAGAGAGAGGTTTAACGGACTCACAGCTCCACATGGCTGGGAAGGTCTCATCATTACGGCAGAAGATGAAGGAAGAGCAAAGGGATGTCTTACATGGCAGCAGGTAAGAGCACACGTACAGGGGAACTCTCTTTATAAAACCGTCAGATCTCGTGAGACTTATTTACTGTCACAAGAACAGCATGGGAAAAACCTGCCTCTGTGATTCAATCACCTCCTACCGGGTTTTTCCCGCAACATTTGGGGATTCTTACAATTCAAGGTGAGATTTGGGTGGGGACACAGAGCCAAACCATATCGGAACCTTAGAAGGAGATGCTAAAGGAATAGGGTTAGAGAGCTAGGAAAGAGAATGTCAGATGGAGAATTCACATTGGTCTTTCCGAATGTGAAGGTCTGTGTAGGCATTGATTTGTGGCTCTTCTTGGTGTCTACCAAAGAAGAGTGTGAAATGAAGTAGGATTAAATAGGCTTAAATCAAATGGACTTAAAGTATATCTACTCAAGTTAGATAGAATTGCTGAACTGGAGCTTTGCTATGAGTAAATCTTAATGTAACACTCATTCCATAATCAAGTAGGACCTTCTTAGAGAGGGATTTTTGCTGTTAGTGTCTATGACGCAGTGTTACTTTGCATGATGTGAGAAAATTCAGGGAAAAGCTCAAAGTGCTAACAGTGATGTGTCTGGGTAACCCAAGGCTTTTCAGTCAACTCTCTCTAGCTCATACATTAGTGCTTCTCCAAGAGTGTCATGAACCCTGCACCTTCCTTGTCAATGCTGATTTCTGCACCCATCTCCCAGGCAGACTAAATCAGAACGTTTGGTGGATAGGGCCATGGATGCTATGTTTTCTCATGTATTGTTGTTTGAAAATAATTAAATTAAACTATAAGCTTTTTAATGACATAAATCAGATATTCATTTTTATATCAGGCTCTCAAAAAAGTACTGTATATGTAGAATGAACCTCTTAATTATTACTGCACTGAACTAACAATAAGATAGATTAGAAAGTTGTGTTATTTAAATGATTTTATACTAGCAACTATAATTTTGTGCAAGTTTTAGGATTATTACGTAAATGTCACTTTGTGAGTTTTTGAAATATTAGAAAATTATGAAGCTTATTAGTAAAAATTTACTGTAAGATCTTGATGACTGTTAAACATAAATAAATCCTAGTCTAATGCAAAAGTCTTCTATTCATGAAGGTTTGCTTCCCAGCATTTTTTATGTTGACAAATACAATTTCTATATGGCAGGGAAAGGAAGAAGTCAAGGGATCTCTCTATTTGTCAGTAAATAAGCAGTACTGAGTCCTGGCAGGTGGTGACTGCCTGATACAAATCCTGAATTTGTACTTGTGATGATATTCAGAAAGTGGGGCAAAACAACCCTCCAACCTTAGAAATAGAGTAAAACGACAGAAGCCTTGTCAATCAATAGCCTAGAACCCGGCTACCTGCCCTCCTGCATGATGCCCTCCTTCCTCTCCCTTCACTAAGTTACCATCTGGAATAGAATCCAATAGTGATTCACCAGTTGACAGTTCTAGCTATGAAGGAGGAAAGAGAGGACAGATTTGATTACAATAAAAGCATCCCAAGACCGCATCCTGTCTGAGCTCTGTAGGCTGTGAAATCTTGAACTTCTACACCCATCTTTGGTTGGCTTTTTCCATATGTTGCCATATAGAGTACTACCACCTTTGGCCTGCTTCAGTCCTTCTCTCAAGTTTCATGTGCAATAGAAATGTGCTTAGTTGATGGTGCCAATCCTTGGCTGAACAGCCACAAGGCAGAGGTGACCCAGGCCATACATTCAAGCAACCCCGAGTCCTTATTAACCACTTCAACTTTCTACCTAACCAACAATGTCATCTGTGGTAGCAAAATCAATTGCATAAGGTCTTTCTAATGGATTCTTCAGCTTCCTGTTCTCTACCGATGGCCATAGACTCTTGGATAAGCAGAAGGAGGGGGAAGGAGTTATTGCTAAGGGTCCATAGACCTGTAATTCCTCATCATTCCAGCCACTAGGATTTAATGCATCCTTCCAATGTGTCAGATCGTGTGAGTACTGTATGTGTAAAAGGATGAACCACAGAAACCGCCATTCGTGTAGGGAAAAAATAGTTGTATGTAAGCAATATACACTATACAAATATACACAATATACACTATTCAGGTGGTGGGTATACTATGATGAATCTAATACATGCCATCTTACTTAATTTTTGAAGTAACTTATGAGGTATTAATACCTTCATTTTCCAGAATAAGAAAGCTGAGGCTTAGAGTGATCAAGAAGACCAAGCCAGAACATGGAGTCTGGGACTGTCTGTCTCTACTCTGTTATCCACCGGCACCCTTGGGCCCTACTGCTTGGCTAGATGAGGACTCTGCATGTATCAGGCATTGTCTGTCACCTGAGTCGCTGCATGTATGCATCATTTGTATATTACCAGTGTCAAATATACATTAAGAAAATAAGATTTCATTAAAGTATTTTCTAAATTCATGGTAGTGTTTTTGAAATTAGGCATCTTGTCAATCAGAGAGCGTGCAGAAAAATTATCCCAATATTTCATGGGTACACAACACTGAATCTGCCTCAATCCCAATACCACAAATCATGAAGCCCTGATACCTTTCTTGGAAGAAGGAGTCTGGAGCTTGTATCCTGGGCTCCATTTACCAAGGTGTGTCAGCCCATGCCTCTAAGTGTCCCTCTTCCCTCTGAACTGCCTCTGTGCTGATGAAAGGTTCTGAGGATTCAGTGGGATAATTTACACCAAGAGGTCAGGTGTGGTGCTTGACCCAGTGCCTGCAGCAGAGTAGACCCTTAGGAAATGAGCAGTGTCATTATCTGGCACATTCTGATGACCTAAGAACTCCAGCAGTATTTCCGAGTTGTCTTGTACTATAATCGAGCTTTCTGTGGCCCATCTGTGAATCCCATCTCAGTATGTTTCTACAGTGGATATGAACATACAAAGTGGAGAAATAGACACTGGAGACTCCAAAAAGTGGGAGGGTGGGAAGGGGGTGAGGGGTAAAATATTACTTTCTGGATACAATGTATGCTATTCAGGTCATGGTTATACCAGAAGCCTAGAATTTACCACTATGCAATATATCCATGTAACACAACTGCACTTGTACAACTAATCTATAAAAATAAAAATTAAAAAAGTTTCTAAATTTCCTCTTTCTCTCTCATCATCTGCAATCGTGCAGACCAAACTGCATGTCACTTTGAAGTTCTCTTATTCTAATTCCTCTCCTCCACTTTTTTTTTCTGGACTGGGGTCATTCTATTTCTATAAAATAGCGTACTTCCGTGTGTCAAAAATGGCAACAGTTTCTAAGTGTGCAGTAGATTGATGACAAGTGTATACTTCTCCTGTTTAACATATGGTGCTTCTAATTGTTTTTTCTTTCTTGAATGTTGCAGTTTGCTTTAATTCAACTGTTTTTTCCCTGACAAAATATGCATCATGGCTTATCTGGTGGTGATTTCTTCTTAGGCAGATCGTGGGCTTTCTGCAGGAAATGCTTCCAGTTGTTTGAGGGGGGCATCAAGGTACTAATTCCAGGCCACCAAGGCTGAGCGCCTAGAGGAGGCAACAGAGCTCATAAAATGATGGCAACTTCAAGACTATTGGCTTGCAGGCTCAGAGTGGCTTTCCTTTAGGGTGGTTAGAAGGAAGTATTGATTATTAGGTTTCAGTTTCTTCCTTTTAAGGAAAAATAAAAAGGGACATGAAGTAACTCACAGGTATTCAGAATGTACACAAATGATGGTCATCAGTTGGTTTTATAATCCAATGGCATTTGAATTGGATATGCTGGCATTGAATCACCCAAATATGTATTTATGCATTAGATTTGTTCAAAATTCATGGTGCAGTTTTGTTTTTAACAAGATTCAGGAAAAAATAAATGGTGATTCTGATTTTTGTCCTTAGGTTACTCATGACAGTGATTCAGTGTGGTCCTGTAGTAATGGAATTCATGCAAGAGGTAAACACACTTGGAAACCAGTTTGAAAGAAGTAATTCACTGAGGCAAAACAAAAAAATTTCCTTAAATATACAGGAGTCATCACATTGTTATCACCTTCAACAAAGATTTATTGAGTACCTACTATGTGCATAGTTATGATTCAAGCAACCTTTGTACCAGTTTAGCAATAGATTGATTTCACTGGAATGTTAAAATGAAGTTCCATTTGTGGAATACATTCATTATGTATACTTTGTATTATTTGTACCTGCTCATAGGCTATTGGCCATTATATATGTATTTATGTATTTGATTATGCTTCATATATTGAAAATGTTTCAAATAGCCATATGAGAATAAATTTCTTGTCAAGCAAATCGGAATTTTTCTCAAGAATTCTCTCTGCTTTATGAGTTTTGTGCAGCAACTGCAAACTAATACATAATGTTTTCCTTCAGAAAGTTCACGTCCACCAGAGAATTGTCTCATGGCTTTAAATAGTCAAAACTCAAGCATGATAATGCCATAGACATCTGTAATTTACAGTTTTAAAGGGCTTTGCCATACATTAATCAGCTAGTCATCTAATGTCATTTATTGCACTTTTGCTAAATGGCAGGCATTATACTAGCTACCTCATTTAATCTTTCCAACTATGCCAAAAGGAAGATACTATTGTTATCCCATTTTGCAGATGACAAAACTGAAGGACCCCATTACTAAGTGGCATTGTCAGGATTTGAACTTGGGCATTTTGGCTCTACAGCTTGTGCTTTTAATCACTGCATACAATTTTTTCAACTCAGGCTTGTTTTAAAAATTGGCACGGAATGTGGTTGAGTCCTTTGAGGGTGAAGGTAGAGTGCAGAGGAATATTGGAACAAAAAAAATTGAGCAAACGGTTGGCTTATTGTTGAATGTGATTGAACTGATGGATCAATGGAGCAATACTGCCATATCAGCCATAGCCTTGATTACTTCGATTTGCTCCTCTCTCCTGGCTTCAGCCTGTTGCTGACATTTGCCTGGTCAATTCCTCCTTATCTTACAACTTTTCCCTTGCACTGCCCATTTCTGCATGCTCCCATATCACCCTGGCTTCTTGCCCTACACCCAGCCAATCTATGCAATTCATTTATTGTGTAGTCTGAACTTGGTACTGGCATGAAAAAGACATGGTTTTGTTTTGTTTATTTATTTTAACTATCACCTTAATCAATTTTTCTTAACTCTATCAGTTTCATCTCTTCATTACATCTCAGGCAGATTTCTGAGGTCTCTAATCCCTGTCAGTTATTAAAAATCCATGTTAAAATGTGTTCTCTACTCTCCTCCACCCAAGTTTCATCCCCAGCTGGGGCCTGAGGTTTTCAGCAGGGGCCCCTCCTCTTTCATATCTCTTTCCCCCTCCTCTGGCCCCAACTCCATTGGGTTGGGGAGGGAAAAAGGGCCAGGAGAGCAGTCAGGGGTCCTCTTGAATTTCTGGCTCCAGCCGAAGTTCCTCTCTGAGCTAATGCTGGCTCCACTGGCTAATGCTAGCCCTAACGTAAAACACACACACCCACACACATACCCACCCACCCACACACACACTCACGTGTACACACACACACACACACACACACAACTGTCAGCTCTCTCTCATGCTGTGAATTCTTCAGAAGGCTCTGTCCCCACTATGCAGTCTTCCTTATGGGAAATCATCTCTTTGTGATCTCTTGGAACCCTCCTTCAGCTCCCTCCTCTGTGGAACGCCCCACAGCCTCTGTTGTGTGTGAAAGTGGCCTGGGTGGCCAGGCCAGCCCCCGGCACAGCACATCTGCAGCATGACTCAGGTGGGACCCCTTCTTTGATGCCATGCTAGGAAATGTCATGCATCTTTGGTGCACACAATAGCGGGGAACAGACTGCTCCTCTGTGTGGCAATCTGCCTTGCCATTATCTTCCAATTCTTTTCTCTCCTACCCCCACCCCACAGAGGGCAGTCCAGCAGTCCTTTGCCTAAGCAGATGCCCAGCCAAGGTGAGGAGATGCCTGTTTCCCAACATCTAGGAGACATTTTCATGGAATCCCTGCCTTCTTCTGGAGGGAGAAGTCGTGGTACTCACCCCATCCCTGCATAAATTGCCGATGTCTTTCTTAGCCTTCTCTACTCTCAGTAATCTTTTCTTTTTTTAAGACTAGATTGGCTGATACTTAATAAGCCCTGAGGACTTATCTGGTCCACTTTCAGCTGTGTGTGTGTGTATGTGTGACTTATCTTTGTCCTTAGATTTGAGTCCCAGGAAAAAGTCACTTTGAATATCCTGTTACTTTGACAATTACTTATTTAATATACATCTTCCCACTAGACCAAGCGCAGTACTCTGTCTTAATCTCATTTACCCTCTGGTTCTTCTTGAGTTGCTGCAGATGATAAGCATCCTGATGGGACCGAGCTTCACTAACAGGAGGACAACACTGATTGCAGTATCAGGGATGATGTAGTTTGAGCCGGATTATAGAGCTCATCAACTGATCCACATCTTAAATGCTTCATCTGTGGTATAAGGCATTTGTAAATAATATGCAGGGTATTTAAAAATATGATGGGATACTTAATAACAAAATTAAGAAGTTAAATGCTGGGATAGAACAAAATACAGAAAATAAATACATACAATCAATGTTACCATAAAATTAAAATATTTAACAACTTCAATTTCTACTCATGTCAAAATTCCTGTAATTATGTTCAGTATCCTTTCCCTTTTTCTACCCACATTCTGGAAAGTGTCCTATTAATAATGAAATGAGAGCTAGATAAAAAGATAAGGAAGAGAATCAAAAGCGTTGCTTATTCTTTTCTTGATTAACCAAGGAATCATTAGTTATATTTGAAGAATATAATACTATCTCTTTAATAATAAAAAATTAGATATATGTGTGGCAAATCAATACATGCAAAAAACTTCTTAATTAGGAAAGAGTTTAGACTTCATACTTAAGATTAAAGTTCACTGAATTTATAGTAGGAAAGAAGATTAATTCCTATTAATATTTTGTGAAAGTTTGCAGGGCTTAAACACAGCATGGCGGTTTTCCTACTATGCCATTGGGTCCTCTTCACGATGAGGCACTTCTAATCCCTGTTCCATCTCCCTTCCCCAGGATGCTTCTCTTTTTTTTTTTCCCAAAATCAACAGTGTAAGTTAACCATGGTGAATTTCACTAATAAACAAGTAGGCTATGGGCTGGGATCAATAATGGAACAGTGTCAGTGTTGGTGATCACCCCAGAGTATTTCTTTCTGGTTGTGTTAGGTTTCTGCTGATGTCAAGGAAATCCCTGTTCCTCTGCCTCAGTCTCCGAAGAGAATCCTTTTATCAATATAACTTTTCTGTTTTTAAAATTTTAATTTTTCTCCACATCTAAATTTAAGAAACATCAATGTCATTTTATATTTATTAATATGATTTTAAAAAGCAGAGAAGACTCTTCATTTAAAAAAATCATAAATCTAAAGTTAATTTATTTTAGAAGATGGTTTTTAAATTATGAAAGATTTCAAGCAGCCACACATGAATAGTTGTTAATGTAAGTATACATATATATCTGCCATACATCTCTGTTAAGTCTTAACATGATTTCATATTTGCTTCAGATATTTTTTGCTGATATAAAACATTGAGGCAATTAATTGCCCTTACAAATTTCTCCTTGGTCTCATTTTTTTCTCCCACTATTATGATGAATTCAATATTTATCTTTTCCAGGTATGTTTTTGCACTTTTACTATAATATAATTATGAAATATATGATAATATATGACATAGTTTTTTTAATTTTAAACTTTTTATTAGTGGCATAATACTATACTTAATCTTCTGCTGTTTTTGACTCAACATTATGGTGTTGAAAATTATTCATGTTGATGGATATAGCTTTAGTGCATTCAGCCTTAAATGCTATTTAGTGTGCCCTTGAATAAATGTACACTATTTTATTTATTCATTCCCCTGTTGATGGACATTTGGATTGCTTCCAATTTTTTCTTATACAAATAATGTGGAATTGTTAACACCTGCGTGTACATAAGCACAAGAGTTTCCTAAAGCAGTGATTCTCAAAGGATAGAACATGAACCCAACCATAGGGTCCATGTTGCCTTTTTCAGGGGGTCTTCAAAGATGAAACCATTTTCTTTCTTTCTTTTTTTTTTGAGATGGAGTTTCGCTCTTGTTGCCCAGGTGGGAGTACAATGGTGAGATCTCGGTCACATCAACCTCTGCCTCTCGGGTTCAAGTGACACTCCTGCCTCAGCCTCCTGAATAGCTAGGATTACAGGCATGCACAACCATGCTCAGCTAATTTTATATTTTTACTAGAGATGGGATTTCTCCATATTGGTCAGGCTTGTCTCGAACTCCCAACCTCAGGTGATCTGCCCACTTCAGCCTCCCAAAGTGCTGGGACTACAGGCGTGAGCCACCGTGCCCAGCAATGAAACCGTTTTCATAATATAGTGAGATGTTAGTTGCCTTTTTCACTATGCTGATATTTGCACTGATGGTCAAAACCAATGATGGGTCAAACCATTGAACCTTAGCATGAAGGAAAGCAGTGGCACAAAATGTGCTAGTAGTCATCTTACTCTTTACCTCCATGAACTGGCATAAAAATCTATTTATTTAAAAATATCTTTGGTGAAACACTAAAAATGATTAATTATATTAAATCTCAACATATGTGAATATGTGTCTTCTTAAAATTTTGCATGCCACATTGGGGTGTATGCATAAAGAACTTCTGCTTATACTACAAGAATTGTTATGAGCCAAACTAGTTGATTTTTCATGGAATGCCAATTTTGCTGGAAAGAATGTTAGATAAACTATGGTTAAGCTAACAGATAAACTATTGGGCATTTAGCCAACTGTCTCAGTCCATTTGTGCTGGTGTAACAAAATACCTTAGACTTAATAATTTATAGATAACACAAATTTATTTACTCATGGTTCTGGAGGCTGAGAAGTCAAAAATCAAGGCACTCACAGGTTTTGTTTCTGATGGAAGCCCTGGTCTTTGCTTCCAAGATGGTGCCTGAAACATAATGGTGGAAGAAATGGGAGGACAAAGGTGGCTGAATGGTGTGTCTTTACATGATGGAAGAGCAGAAGACAGCAAACCCACTCCCTTAAGCCCTTTTTATGAGTCCTAATCCTATCCATGAAAGCTCTGCCGTTATGACTTAATCCCCTCCTAAAGGTTTGTGAAAGGTGTTAGAATAAAAATGAAGTCACTAATGTTAAAAAAAACAAACCCCAAGAAACACATCTGGGGAAGGCTAAAAAGAGAAGGTTCTCATGCTTGTATGCCTGATAGCAAAACTATCACAAAGGACTCTGCAAAAACCACAACCTTGCATAATGAAATTCCCAACTTTACACAAAAAGTACTTTTGCAAGGATATCTTAGCAATGTTCTGTCCAACCTCAAAATTGTGTCACTCTTGTTATTAACATTTGTAGCCAAAAATAATCATTTTGAAAACAACTAGGACTCCTTGTCACTCTTCCTTTCAAAACCTTCATCTTCCTTTAGCTCCCCTAATAGGCACATAGTTTACTACAGCATGTGTATTCCCATTGCTATACACTACTCCAGAATAAATATCTTTCTCTTTTAGAGAGCCTCTCTCTGTTTATTATTTAGGGTGATATCAATGGTGTCATAAGTGGGACCTTTAGGAAGATCACTATCAGGAGTCAATGATTCTTGAAACAAGTGTGCAGTACTTTCTTGAGCTCTTTGGGATCTCTGCCTCCACAGCTCACCTTTTCTGCCCCAGTGAGTCTACTCTCAGGCTGAACTTCCTTCTTTTAGAAGATTTTTGATTTCATTTGTGAATTGGTTTGGTTATAAAGCTCCCTCAGATGAAAAACCTTACATTTCTTCTGGGATGATAAAATATTTTTTCTTTTCTGATCAATCCTTTCTGAAACAAAGTGTCTTTTGGGTTGAGTACTCTGGTTTCTACAGAATTTACATTCTGTCTGTGAGGCGTGTCTTTTTTGGTGAATTAAGTTTTGGTCTACATGCCTAGATTAATAGTTTGTTTGATCTTCATACCTGAATTAAAATTTTTCTAACCCTCTTCTCTTGGATTCCTTTTGGTTACATATGCCTGATTTGACTCTTTTCTCTTCTTTGTTTCTGAAAATCTTCTGAGAACAAAATAAACATTTAAAATGATAGGTATGGGACAGTTAGTTAATTAAAAGCCACTAGGGTGGTTGCCACCATCTAAAACATGGATCTAAACTGCTGAGATTTCTTGACAAAATTTATAAGATTTTCTTTTCTCTTGAGAGGTGTATCAGTCTGTTCTCAGGCTGCTATGAGGAAACACCCAAGCCTGGGCAATTTATACAGGAAAGAGATTTAATTGACTCACAGTACCACAGGGCTGGGGAGGCCTCAGGAAACTTACAATCATGGCAGAAGGGGAAGCAAACATGTCATTTCTTCACATGGTGGAAGGAAGGAGACATGCACAGCAAAGGGGTGAAAAGTCCCTTATAAAACCATTAGATCTTGTGAGAATTCACTCACTGTCATGAGAACAGTATGGAGAAAACCACCCCCATGATTCAATTACCTGCCACTTGGTCTCTCCCCTCCTCACATGTGGGGATTACGGGAACTACAATTCAAGATGAGATTTGGGTAGGGACATAGCCAAACCATGTTATTCCACCCCTTACCCATCCCATATTGCATGTCCTCACATTTCAAAACACAATCATGCCTTTCCAACAGTCCCCGAAAGTCTTAACTCATTCCAGCATTAACCCAAAAGTCCAAAACCAAAGAGTCATCTGAGAAAAGGAAGTCCCTTCTGCCTATGAGCCTGTAAAATCAAAAGCAAGTTAGTTAATTCCTAGATACAATAAAACAGGCACTGGGTAAATATACCCATTCCAAATAGGAGAAATTGGCCAAAACAAAGGGGCTACAGGTCCCATGCAAGACTGAAATCTAACAGGGCAGTCGTTAAAACTTAAAGTTCCAACAGGATCTCCTTTGACTCCATGTCTCATAGCCACATTACGCTAATGCAAGAGGTAGGCTCCCATGGCCTTGGGAAGCTCTGCCCTTGTGGCTGTGCAGGATACATCCCACCTCCCGACTGCCTTCATGGCTGGTGTTTAGTGTTTGTGGCTTTTCCAGGTGCATGGTGCAAGCTGTCGGTGAATCTACAATTCTGGGGCCTGGTGGACAGTGGCCCTCTTCTCACAGCTCCATTAGGCAGTGTTCCAGTGGGGACTCTGTGTGGGGGCACTGAACCCACATTTCCCTTCTGCACTGCCCTAGCAGAGGTTCTCCATAAGAGCTCTGCTTCTGCAGCAAACTTCTGCCTGGACATCCAGGCATTTCCATACATCCTCTGAAATTTAGGTGGAGGTTCCTAAACATTAATTCTTGACTTCTGTGCACCCACAGGCTCAACATCATGTGGAAGTTGCCAAACCTTGAGACTTCCAACCTCTGAAGCCATGGCCTGAGCTGTACCTTGGCCCCTTTTAGCCAGAGCTGGACTAAGGGCACCAAGGCCCTAGGCTGCACATAGCATGGGGGCCCTGGACTCAGCCCATGAAACCATTTTTTTTCCTCTTAGTCCTCTATGCCTCTGATGGGAGGGCTGCCACAAAGGTATTCCATTCCTCGTAAATAATGAGGAATGAGAGCCTCATATTTTATGCAAATTTTTACAGCTGGTTTTAATTTCTCTCCAGAAAATGTCTTTTTTCTTTTCTATTGCATTGTCACGCTGCAAATTTTCCAAACTTTTATGCTCTGTTTCCTCTTGAATGCTTTGCTGCTTAGAAATTTCTTCTGCCAAATATCTTAAATCATTTCTCTCAAGTTCAGAGTTCCACAAATCTCTAGGGCAAGAGCAAATGCCACCTGTCTGCTAAAGCATAACAAGAGTCACTTTTGCTCCAGTTCCCATCAAGTTCCTCATCTCCATGTGAGACCTCCTCAGCCTGAACTTCATTGTCCATATCACTATCAGCCTTTTGGTCAAAGCCATTTAACAATTCTCTAGGAAATTCCAAACTTTCTCACATTTTCCTGTCTTCTTCTGAGCCTTCCAAACTGTTCCAACCTCTGCCTGTTACCCAGTTCCAAAGTTGCTTCGACATTTTTGGGTAACTTTATAGCAGCACCCCACTCTCTGTAGTACTAACTTACTGTATTAGTTTGTTCTTATGCTGCTAATAAAGGCATACCCAAGACTGGGTAATTTATTAAAAAAAGAGGTTTAATTGATTCACAGTTCAACATGGCTGGGGAGGCCTCAGGAAACTCAGAATCATAGTGGAAGGGGAAGAAAACACATCATTCTTCACATGATAGCAGGAAGGAGAATGAGAGCTGAGAAAAGGGGGAAGCTCCTTATAAAACCATCAGATCTCATGAGAACTTATTATCACAAGAAGAGCATCAGGGAAACCACTCCCATGATTCAATTACCTTCCACCAGGTCCTCCCATCACATGTGGGGATTATGGGAGCTACAATTCAAGATAAGATTATCATTATCTAATTAACCTATCAAGAGACTAATAAGAAATGGTATGGGATTTTCAAACATTAAGGCATGCCAGATTTTTTAGGACTCCAGCTGGCTGCATATTATGGCCTGTTCTTGTGCATATTTTTAAACTGATGGGCAAAATCACATCAAGAAAAATTCAGAGCTCAGTGATCGTCAATCAAACTCTCAAAAAAACCCCTGCAACTATAGACTTAATATGTAGAGCCTTCTAAGTTCTTTATCTACCTCTCTATTTTTTTACCTGTCTACTTTGAATATGTTGACTTTTCTAACGGTGTTGAGATAAAACTCACTGCTTATGGTACTCCAGCCGAGATAAAATAAAAGTCTTAAAGGGCTTTCAAATTAATGGCTTTACAAATTACAAAAGTTCCATGGTAACCAACAACTTAGACACCTTTAAGAAATATAAATTTAGGTTTGCTTGACTAACAATTGCTTCGGATGATGGCTAATGAAAAAGAACTAGAGAAATATTTATAAAAGTTAGGGTCTCAGATCAAACTAGTCAAATATTGAAGTCAGTGCAATAATATAAGGTATAAAAATATCTATATGGCATAAAAATTTATGTGTGCCATGCAGGAGCCAAAAGGAAAAAACCAGAAAATAAACAAAAACTACTACAAAGTTTTCCCCCACTTACCACAAAAACTGCTTTACCCAAAATCTTGGTCCACAGCCTTCATTAGATTACCTGTTAGGACAAATAAAGTTTAGCCATGTGATGCACAGTGGCACATGTCTGCAATCCCAGCAATTTGGGAGGCCAAGGTTGGTGGATCACTTGAGGTCAAGAGTTCAAGGCCAGCCTGGCCAACATGTTGAAACCTCATTTCTACTAAAAGTACAAAAATTAGCTGGATGTGGTGGCATGTGCCTGTAATCTCAGCTACGGGGGAGGCTGTCAGGTGAATCACTTGAACCTGGGAGGCGGAGGTTACAGTGAGCCAGGATTGTGCCACTGCACTGTAGTCTGGGTGACAGAACTAGGCTCTATATCAATCAATCAATCAAGCAATCAATAAATAAAGTTAAGCATGTGAACAAGTCCTAATTTTATCAGAAATATAACTTGGATCCAGTTGTCTTTTGTAAACTGGTGAGTTTATATTACTATATTATGACAAAAATTCTGAAAGGAAAGTCATAAGATCTTTCTGTGTGTATATATGTTTAGGTGTGTTCACGCATATGTACATGTATTATATTGTATGTTGTTTCTATATGATAAAATCTGGTATAGTCAGCCAAAAAGGCCTTAAGAAATTTTATTCAGATTGGCTTAAATAATTGAGTACTCATACAGAACATAAGATGTATAGTAATGAACCCAGATGATTTTTAGTTCATGCGACTTAAGTAAATCTATAATAAATAACTGGTTTAAAAGTTATTGGTAAAATAAAAACAGATCTGTGAGTTTGACAGAGAACCTCATGTGACTATGAAACATCACTTGAGTCATGTGTCTGGAACACTATTTGGCACAGGGTAGGCATCTTCGAAATCTTTACTGAGTAAGATGGAGTCCTCACATAGCTATGAGAAACTTAGCCAACCTCATTTCTAAACAAAAAGTGCCATCTGAGAGGCACTGGAGGAACAGGCACAGGGTGCTCAGCTCTGGGCTAATAGCATTGAATGACCTTATTTGGACAATGTTCTGTGTTTACCTAAGTTCTCAGGCAACACAGGCTGAAGTATGGACGTTGAAGGGGTCTGGAATAAGCCACTGTGTCATTAATTATTTTGGCCTTGAAGGCATTTGAGTTCCTGAAATCTCTTATCTGTCTAAAAGCAGAACCGACAAAAAACCCAGTTGCCATGAATCCCCTCCCTGAGAGTGACTTAGATGGAGATGAGAAATTGGCACCACACCCAAGCAGACATTGTCACCAAACTGCCATATCTCCCATCTATTCTCCTAAGGCCCCATTTATCTTTCAAAAAAAACATTTTTTTTCCGTAAGTGCCCTTTCCCCAAACCCTTTCTAGGAAGTTATTAGTTCTCCCAGAAGTGTCCTCTCACTCTCCATCCCCAGTTAAGACGGTATATAAGGGCTGGGTGCGGTGGCTCACATCTGAATCCCAGGACTTTAGGAGGCTGAGATGGGTGGATTGGTTGAGTTAAGGAGTTTGAGACCAGCCTGGGCAACATAGTGAAACTTTGTCTCTACGAAAAATACAAAAATAAACTGGTTGTGGTGGCGTACACCTGTAGTCCCAGCTACTTGGGAGGCTGAGGTGGGTGAATCACTTGAGCCCAAGATTGCACCACTGTACTCCAGGCTGGGTGACAGAGTGAGAGCCTGTCTCAAAAATAAATAAATAAAAGGTGCTAGATTAGTCCCAAATTCTAGCCCCTCCTTGACTCACATTTCCTTGTGAATTCCCATGCCTACCTACATAATTAAATGTTTCTTTTTCTTGCTTATCTGTCTTTTATCAGTTTAATTTGCAGACCTCCAAGGAAAACATCTAAAAGGGTAGAGGAACCATTTTTCATCTCTGACAAAATAAAGGGGCATGATTTTGAAGCTTACTTTCAAATGATTCAGAGAGAAAGAGATAATAGAGCAAATGTGGCAAAACATTAACAACTGTTGAATCTGGACAAAGGCTATAAGGAAGTTCTTTGTACTCTTCTTGAAACTTTTATTTAAAATTATTTCAAAATAAAATTGCTTTTAAAAGAAAAAAAAGAAATGTCTTCAGAATTGTCAGCATACATTTTTGCCTGGATTTACTGGTCAGTCAATGTTATATTTTTCTGTTAGATGTTTTAAGATGTCAGGGTTTGACACAAGGTAATAAAACCATTAACCTAGCCTAAAACAGAATGATTTTTGTTTGTGTAAGTCTCTGATACATGAGACTAATTTAATATTGTTGGTTTAAGATAAACAACTGTATCTTCTAAATTATTGACAAAATACCCATATATTTAACTTTAAGATTCTTACTCAAGTTAACAATTGATATTTATAGGCTATAAAACTGGTTAATAGGAAATAACTTGAAATGACAACTATCTTTGTTTAATATCTCAGTTTTCATATGTAATCTAGGTAAGCTGTTAAAGATTAATCAAATTTGATAAATGTAAATGGGAGGAATGCCTATAGCTTTTCATATAATTTAAAATACTAAAATTATGTTAAATTAAATAATAGATACACATTAACTGCCTGGGTCATTTCCAAATCAGATAAAAATAACTAAAATGAACTACTGAACATCAGTATATTTGTTCTTGGCTTCTTATACTTTATAAAAAGATTAAATATATTTGCATCTATTAATACACATAAAAATTATGCTATGGGAAAACATGTTTTTAGAAATTATGAAATGGTTCTCATCTATTAAATACTACATGACAAATAGTTCTAAATTGCTTGCTAAAAATTAAGATTCCTAAGTGTTACAGTTCTAATTAATATATATAACTCTCTATAAAAATATATCCCAAAAGATGTTTTTGATTACAAACACTATAAGAAGGGCTTAGAATATGTTCTTTATTGAAAAAAATAATTAGTTTTCAAATCTGGAGGTTATTTAAAAGTTGTTTCAAAATATGGATTTTTTTTAAAAAGAAACAAAATGGGAACCAGTAAGTAGAAAAGATGTGAAGAAAGTTATGGGTATAAATATGTATTTTTGGTATGGAATGTTAAAAAGAAAAGAAAATCATTTTATAGGAGAAGAAAATTTTGCATGATACATTTTTGTCCTAATGTCAAATGACTGGTTATTTTAAAAAAGAGGAAGTATGGGATAAAGCAGAAAGCCCAAGCATGTTGTTAGTGGTCTGAGTAAGTCATAAAAAGGTTCATGAAGGAAACTTTGTGAAAGAAATTGTGTGTATGATTAAGTTGGCTATAATTATAACGGAATTATGTCTTTCTAAAGACAGTTTTGATATTAAAAATACACTAATACAAAAATAAAAATTTGGCGCCTTATGTTAGAACAAGTTTTTTTAAAGTATTGATGTGCTCTTAGTAAGGTTGCAAGAGGTTACTTTTTATTTCCAAAATGTGTGTGTGTGTGTGTTTTTTATTTTTTGAGACTGAGTCTCACTCACTGTCACCCAGGTTGGAGTGCAGTGGTACAATCTCGGCTTGCTGCAACCTCCACCTCCTGGGTTCCAGTGATTCTCCTGCTTCAGCTTCCTGAGTAGCTGGGATTACAGGCAGCCATCACCAAACCCAGCTAATTTTTATATTTTTAGTAGAGACGAGGTTTCACCATATTGGCGAGGCTGGTCTCGAACTCCTGACCTCAAGTGATCCACCTGTCTTGGCCTCCCAAAGTGCTGGGATTACAGGCATGAGCCACTGTGCCTGGCCATTGAAATATATTTCTTTAACAGCCATCTTCTAAACTGTAGAGTTTCTATTTCTGCCACATTTCCTGAGATCTTATTTGATTTCCCTAGTTTCAGGTTGGAAATGCTGTCTTTTCCATTCAGAATGATAATTTAATTTTTTAAGGTAAAATTTTTCTTTTTGAGACTTCTTGCATTCATATATCAGGGGTTCATCACTTGCTGTACCTTGCTGCACATGATCTGCAGGCAGGGCATGCATCACTGCTTTCAGCTCTGCCTTCTCCTCTTAAAAGGCATATCTTTTTGATTGGCTAGCATGCTAACTCTCACTTTTAATCTTTTTGTCAGTTTCTGTATCTTTTTCTCTGGTTCTAACTCTGCTGTTATGGCCTGATGCTACATTAAAAAAAATATATATATATATATAGAGACAGAGTCTCTCTCTGTTAACCAGGCTGGAGTGCAGCTCACTGTAACCTCAAACTCTGGAATTCAAGCAATCCTCCCACCTCACCCTCCTGAGTAGCTAGGACTTTAGTGCTTCCACCATGCCAAACTCATGTTTTAAAAATATGTTGTAGAGATGGAGTCTTACTCCATTCATTGCCCAAGCTGGTCTCAAACTCCTGGCCTCAAGTGATCCTTCTGTCTTGGCTTCCCAAAGCAATGGGATTACAGGCATGAGCCACTGTGCCCAGCCCTGAAATGTTTATATTGAAGGCCTAGAAAAACAGTGTCTTCCTCTCATATAACTTGTTTCTGTACTGTTGGCTTTTCTTGCTGTGTCTGAATTGTAATCATGAAACTTCCCATGTTGTTACTAAGGGCCAATATTCCCCTACTCAAGGTACTAGTTTTCTTATTTACCTTCCTGCACCCCAATTACTTAATCACCTTCTAAATGCCCTACCTCTTAATACTAAGTTTAATACATGTGTTTTGGGAGACACATTCAGACCGTATTACAGACATTTTCTAAAAAATGAGTGAAATGAGACTTTCACTTCAAGGAAAATTGGCAACGTTTGTTTCCAATGATAAAATTTGAGCTTTCAAGAAAAAAATTAGAGTTTTGGTAAAATCTTCCACCATAGTTGCATGGCTTCCTAGTACTTAAGGACTCTTTCAGATGAGATCAGCGATAATATTAAAGAATATTAATTTTGATATCATATGATTAAGTGTATCTATACTTGGAGGATTTGTACAACTCAGTAAACCAATATTTCCTAAATGACCAATCCATGATGTTAGAAAATTATGCATGGGTAAAAGATCTATTCCAAATACAAGGCTAAATTTTCTTCGTATACTTCAACCAAAACAACATAATTTAATTGACTAAATGCAGGAGCATTTAGAGAATCCAGCTGTATTTATTGAGCCAGATTTAAAGAGAGCTGCAAAAATCTCACTAAATTTTTTGGTTTTGAAAAATAGAGTTATTTTTCATAAAAATGTAATTTATCTTAACATGTAATAGGTATATTACTGGTATTTTCAAATTCATTAATACTTAAAAATTTATCATTTCTATTTTCTAATATTGGAATATTAGATATAACCTACATAAACAAAAGCTCTTTTGGACTCTCAATAATTTTTAAAAATGTAAAAGAGTCCTGAGATAAAAAGATTTGGAACTACTGTTTTAGGGAGTAGCCGTAGGAGTGGAATTGCTGGGTCATGGGTGTAGATATGTTCAAATTTCTCTTTGAATGTTGATAATTTATATTCCCACTTATCGAAAATGCTAACTTTATTTTTCCATTTTCTCATCAGAATTTTGTTTGTCTGACCATAAAATGTTTGCCAATTGTGTATGTGTGAAATAATATCTTGTTTTAATTTATGTTTCCCTGATTACTAGGTAAGTTTAATATCATTATACATAATTATTAAACTTTTGGTTGGCTTCTTCCATGAGTTAACTATTCATATTCTTTGCGTATTCACTGTTCCTCACATTCCATTAGGTTGTCTTTTTTTCTTTTCTTTCTGGAAAAGACTTTCTTAGGAGTTTTTTTAAAATTTCTAATTATTTGTCAATTATATGTTGCAAATATTTTCTCTCAGATGGCAGCTTGTCTTTTGATTTATTATGTTTTTGTTGAACTGACATTTTAATACTATCTGATTTATGAATCTTTTTTATTTTATGCTTTTTATTTTGTCTAAGGAATTCTTTTGTACTAGAAGTCTGCATATGTCTATTCCTATATTTTCTTCTAAAACTTTTAGGAGTTTTGCTTTTCCTATTTAGATCTGTAATCGTCTTCAGTTGAACTTAGTGTTTAGTGTGAGGTGTGATTGACTTGTTATCTTCCCAGTTATAATCGACTATCCCAGTACCTTTTAGTAACTAGTTTGTCCTTCCCTCATTGAATTTCGCTGCCACCCCTACAATAATCTGGTTTCCACACAAGCGTGTTTCTATATCTAGGCTCTTTAATCTTTTCCATAAGATCATTTGTCTGTTCCTATGCCAATACCCAAGTTTCCTAATCATTATGGTTTTGAAATAATTCTTGATAGTTGGTAAAAAAGTCCCCCAACTTTGTTAGCCTTCAAAACTGTATTGCCTATTTTAGGCCTTTTGATTTTTTCCAGAAACAAGTGTAAGCATCTTCTATAGTGTTCCATGATAAACCTTGCTTAGGACTTTAATTTTGAATTTATAGATTTATTTTGAGGAAAATAGAAATGACTGATGTATTTAATCTTGAAATCCTTCAGGTCTTCTTTTTTTTTTTTGAGATGGAGTTTTCCTCTGTCACCCTGGCTGGAATGCAGTGGTACGATCTCAGCTCACTGCAACCTCCACCTCCCAGGTTTGAGCAATTCTCCTGCCTCAGCCTCCCTAGTAGCTGAGATTACAGGCACCCACCACCATGGCCAGCTAATTTTCATATTTTCAGTAGAGATGGGGTTTCACCATGTTGGCCAGGCTGGTCTTGAACTCCTGACCTCAGGTGATCCACCCACCTTGGCCTCCGAAAGTGCTGGGATTACAGGTATGAGCCACCGTGACTGGCCAATAATCGTATGACCTGTGAATAAACTTTATATAGTTTATTGCTTTACTAAATTTCTAGGACTTTTAGTATAATGGTGGATGGAGGTGGTGATAACCACTTTGGTGTCATTTTTGATTTTGTTAGAAATGCTTATTAAGTCTTACCATTAGGTATAATGCTTGTATAACTTCTCAATAAATATAGATTTGGAGAAAAATAGAAATGATTGATATATTTAATCTTGAAATCCTTCAGGTCTTCTTCTTCTTCCTTTTTTTTTTGTTTTGAGAGATGGAGTTTCACTCTGCCACCCTGGCTGCATCTGCTAGAAAGACAACTTGCTTATTTTTAGTTTGCTAAGCATGCTTGTCAACAATTAGGGTTGAATTGTGTTACTTTTCTTTGTTTGCATCTATTGAAATGATGAGTTTTTTAAAAAACTCAATATGGAATAAATTTAAAAGTTAATAATTATTTTATACACTGCTGAAATTAAGTTTTCTGATATTTTATTTGTTTTTTGTTTCTATCTATGCTTACTAAAGTGATTGCTGCATAACTTTCTTTTCTTATACTGACTTGCCTAGTTTTGATATTCTGATTTTATCAACTTCATAAAATAAATTGGATAATTTCCCTCTTTTTCTGTTTTCAGAATCTATTGGATGATGAAAGTTTTGTTTCTTTGTTTCTTAAAGGTTAGGGAAATTCACCTATAAAGTATTTTGGCTCTAGAGTCTTGATTTGAAGGACTTTTTATTACCAATTCAATTTTTTCCATGATTATTTGTTTTTTCACCTTTTCTGTTCCTTCTGGGGTCAATTTTAGAAATTTATATTTTTCTAGAAATGTGTCTAAGTATCAAATTTATTTCATAATGTTCACAGTACTCTCCTATAATATTTAACATCTACTCTATATTTTGGTCTCCCTTTTGTATTATCTTCATCTTCTATTTTTGATCAGACTTGCTAGCAATCTGTCTGCTTATTAGCTTTTCAAAGAATCAGCTTTGGATTTTACATCATCCTTTGTACATGCTGTTTCTGTTTCGTTAATTGTTATAGTCTTATTAGTTTCTTCCTTTTATATCTTTAGATTTACTTTTCAGTTATTTCTCTCACCTCTTGGGTTTAGTTTAATCTTTGTTTTCTAGTAAATGGATTTAATGCCATTCAATTTATTTTTAAATAGTAAATTAGCTTTGCCCATGTTTTAATATGTAGTAATTTTTTTTATCGATTCAGACTTTATGTAAGAGTTCATTTTTTAAAATTGTACTTTAAGTTCTGTAAGAGTTCATTTTAAGGTATACATAATTATGTTTTTGTTACTTTGCAGCATTGACTTCTAATTTAATTATATCACTATTGGTGGGGATTATATATATGGTTTAAGTTCTTTGAAATCCTGGTATCATGTTAATATTGGTAAATGTTCTACATGTTTATAAAAAGATAATATAGTCTTTGGATGTGGAAATCTTTTTATCGCTATTAGATCAAGCTCATTAATTCTGCTGTGCCAAACTTCTATATTCTAACTGGTACTGAGTCCCCTCTGTGATTATACATTCATCAATATTTTCATGTAATTTCACCAATTTTTCTTTATATATTTTAAAGCTATGATAAGCACAATAATTTCATGTTTATTTTCATGTTGAATTATGTATTTTGTTATTATACACTATCCCTATGTATTCATATGAATGCTTCTTAGACTTTAGATCTATTTGTGTGATATTAACATTGCTATGTCAGCTTTATCTTGTCTAGTACTTGAGGGGTATATACATATATTTATTATTACTATACTTTAAGTTCTGGAATACAGGTACAGAACATGCAGGTTTGTTACAGAGGTATACATGTGCCATGGTGGTTTGCTGCACCCATCAACCTGTCATCTAGGTTTTAAGCCCAGGATGCATTAAGTATTTGTCCTAATGCTCTCCCTCCCCTTGCCCTCCACCACCTGAAGGGCCCCGGTGTGTGATGTTCCCCTCCCTGTGTCCATGTGTTCTCATTGTTCAACTCCCACTTATGAGTAAGAACATGCAGTGTTTGAGGGGTATGTATCTTTATAGTCCCTCACTTTCATTTTTCTGTGTGGTTTTGCTCTAGGTATATCTCTTAGAAGCGGTATATGACCAAAGTTTTTTAAAAAAAATCTATAGAATATCCTCTTTGATGAGCTTACTTTACGTACAACCTTTATGATTACTTGTATATTCACATTGATACCATCTTATGTTTTCTGCTCACTATCTTTTTTCTTTGCCTCCCTTCTTTTTTACCTACTTTTCTAGTATTAATACAGTTTTTTTTTTCTTTTTTTAATTGTACTTTAAGTTCTGGGGTACATGTTCAGATCTTGCAGGATTGTTGCATAGGTATACACGTGCCATGGTGGTTTGCTGTTTCCATCCCCCCGTCACCTACATCAGGCATTTCTCCCAGTGTTATCCCTCCCCAACCTCCCCCCACCCGCTATCCCTCTCCTAGCCCCCCATCCCCCAACAGACCCCAGTGTGTGATGTTCCCCTCTCTATGCCCATGTGTTCTCATTGTTCAACACCCACCTATGAGTGAAAACGTGGTGTTTGGTTTTCTGTTCTTGTGTCAGTTTGCTGAGAATGATGGTTTCCAGATTCATCCATGTCCCTAAAAGGACACGAACTCATCGTTTTTTATGGCTGCATAGTATTCCATGGTGTATATGTGCCACGTTGTCTTTGTCTAGTCTATCATTGATGGGCATTTGGGTTGGTTCCAGGTCTTTGCTATTGTAAACAGTGCCGCAATTAACATACGTGTGCATGTGTCTTTATAATAGAACGATTTACAATCCTTAGGGTATATACCGAGTAATGCGATTGCTGGGTTAAATGGAATTTCTATTTCTAAATACTTGAGGAATTGCCACACTGTCTTCCACAATGGTTGAACAGTTTTTAATATTTCTTTTGCTTCAGATGACTTGAAAGTTGCAAAATACATTTCTGGTGTTTAGTGATTACTTTTAATCTTAAAGGTACTTACTTAACCATAGACTGCAGTTATTCTGTACCTCCTTCTGCCAATTACAATAACAGACTTAACACATGCAGAGTTATTAGTCGCTATTTCTATGGCCACTATTGAAAATTAACTTTTTAATAAAGTTGTATACTACATTTTCAATATCTGCTTTTCTTCTTGCTGAATTTCTTTCTTTCTTTCTTTTTGAGACAGGGCCTCAAGCAATACTCCCACTTGGGCCTCCCAAAATACTGGGATTACAGACATGAGCCATTATGCCCAGTCTCTCTCTTTTTTTTAAACAAGGTTCCTGAGTGGTGCATCCCCCTAGTCTTCACGTGTCTAAAAATGTCTTTATGTTGTTTTTACTCTTTTTTTGTAATTCATTTTAATTTTCTTATGTTTGTAGAGATGACGGTCTTACTATTTTGCCCAGTCTGGTCTTGAACTCCTGGCCTCAAGCAATCCTCCTGCTTTGTCCTCCCAAAGTGCTCGGATTACAGGTGTGGGCCATCACACCCAGCTGTCTTTACTCTTAAATGATAATTTGGATGCTGTCATGGTCCATTTGTACTGTTAGAATAGTACAGCGTGGGTAATTTATACAGAACAGAAATTTGTGTTTTACAGTTCTGGAAGCTGAGAAGTCCAAGAACAAAGTACCAGCAGGTTCAGTTGTCTGGAGAGGGCTACATCCTTGGTCGGGGAGGAACAAGTTCTCACATGGCTGAAGGCAGAAGGTCAAGAGAGCCGAAACATTGCCTTGAAGACTCTTCGATAAGGGCCTTAATAGCATTCAGGAGGGAAGAACCCTCACGGCCTAATCACCTCTTAAAGGCCCCACCCCTTAATACTATCACATTGGCAACACCTGCATTTTGGAGGCAACACATTTACCATAGCAGAGGAGTATCAGTTCTCTTGGTTGTCAATTATCTTTCCCGCAGCACAGTGAAGACATTAATCCGCTGTCTTTACCGTATACTTTCAGGAAAAAAATGTTAATTTATTTCTTTAGCTAAGTGAGGACTCTCCTCAGTAACTAAGTTCGACAATTCTGGACCCTGAAATAGGCTGGATATGCAAAGTAAGCCCTGCTGAGGTCTGCAGTTTCTCCTTCCCCCCCGCCGTGTCTGTGGCACCTGGTCAATGGATTTTTCCGTGAAGTATCAAGGTGAGTTGTCGCAGAAATGTTTGTGACTCAAAGAATTTGTCAAGTATTTGCTTAAAATTTTTCAAAATAAGCTTCCGCATTAAAATATTGAAAATATTGCCCATATGTGAATTGGATACCTGTACATATGAATAAGAAGAAAGAGGAACTGAAACAAGATCTGAATAAATACCTTTGCTAGCAGAAATGTGTTACAGGAAAAAGCAGTAAGCTAGGGTTTAGAGTGACTACCTTTCAGCTCTAGCTCTGCCTGTGTGAGCCTGGGCACAGCATTGAGCATGTCTTTCTCTGTATCTCTCTGCCTGACTTTTCTTTATTCATAAAATGAAAGTGCTGGACCAGATTAGTGGTTTTCAAACTGTGTTCTGTGGGGTCAAGTTGGGTACTGTTGAACTAGCTGGGGCCAAATGGATGAGCTTTGGGTCTTCCATTAATTAATTAATTGATTAATTAACACAAAGTCTCGCTCTGTCTCCTAGGCTGGAGTGCAGGGTTATAATCTTGGTTCACCGCAAACTCTGCCTCTTGGATTCAAGCGATTCTCCTGCCTCAGCCTCCTGAGTAGCTGGGATTATAGGCACCTGCCACCACACCTGGCTAATTTTTGTACTTTTAGTAGAGGTGGAGTTTCACCATGTTTCCCAGGCTGGTCTCCAACTCCTGGCTTCAAGTGATCTGCCTGCCTCGGCCTCCCAAAGTGCTGGGATGACAGTCATGAGCCTCCACACCCAGCCTTGGCCTTCCATTCTTGACTGGGCCTTTTTCTTTTTCATTGGTGAACTTATCATGGTTTTCTGCATAAGATTTCTTGTGACAAAACATAGGCTTGTAGCTAAAATAACGAAAACACTAAACTATGTAATCTGAAAGCCCAGTTTGAGCACCATGACGGTTTTTAGGCAGGTGCCTAAGCACGATCACTCACTAATTGTCCACTTTATCAATGACTGCTTGTCTTAGTCAAAGAAAAACTCCAGTTTTTGAATTTAATTCACCTGCAGAGTTTCCAAGCTTTGTAAAGCAATTATTGTGTCAGTATTTCTAGCATTTCACACTCTGCAGCAGGCGCAGCGTGGCAGGCTTCAAGACACTTCGGTCAAGTGTTATTAGAACCACAGTCACACTCTTACTTCCTGGCTCCCATCTCCACACAGAGTTCAGCGACACCCACTCATCTCAGAAGTCTTTCCTTTTCCAGCACGTTTTCCCCAGGGCCTTGACGTTCTACCTCTTTTAAAAATTATATAGTCAGAAATAGAGGCACTAAAATTGGATCTCAGGGAGACCACGGTTTTTCCTTTCCCTTCATCCCTTCTTCTCCTCGCCTCTTTTGGTTTTTTTTTAGACAGTTTTACCTGAATGACTGTTATAGACACAGGGGATTTATCTAAGTCCATTATGACTCATAGAGTTTAAGCATCCAATTAAAGATCTCCAGGCTTCAGTTCCTAGGGTTTTCCAAATTTCTGCTGACAACACTTTCATATATAGACTTTTTATTTTTAAAAAAAGATTCAACTTTTTAATCATTCTTAACACACAGTTTTTAAACATAATGGTTTTTCATACCAAGAAAGAAGATCTTTATTCTATTCTGGGTGATTTAACCTGCACCTTCTATTTGTACAACTCACTTGCAAGTCGTTGCCACTTGGAGAGAGTAGTTGAATGAGAAGTCATCGTATAAGTCAAGGGTTGCTAGAAAGCTTCTTTTACTGGTGTGCACTTTTAAAATAAAATCTTTCTACTTCAGAGAATTCAGAAACTGTCTAAATACCGATTTCATTGATTAGAAACCCTAAAAAGTCTATATAGATAGAATCCATGTGTATTATAAATAATGTATTTCTTCATCATATAAGTGGATTGGTATTTATATCCTAGCCATTGAGAATTCTGAACACTAAAATTTCATTTGTGCAACTTTTATTTAAATAAGTAACATATTATGTAACAGGTACACCATTTTTCGTGGTGTTCCATTTCTCTGGTTTGTTTTATGTTTACTTTAAATAGTCAAGTTCTTAACTTTTCTGGGTTCTTTCCTTGCTTACTAACTGAATATGTTCCAATTTGCTCCATTTGTGTTTTTGTGTGTGTGTGTTTTTATTTTTCAAGACAGAGTCTTGCTATGTCACCTAGGCTGGAGTGCAGTGGCATGATCTTGGCACACTGCAACTTCCGCCTCCCAGGTTCAAGTGATTCTTGTGGTGCAGCCTCCCCAGCAGCTAGGATTATAAGTGCACACCACCATGCCCAGCTATTTTTAGTAGAGACGGGGTTTCACCATATTGACCAGGCTAGTCTCAAACTCCTGACCTCAAGTGATCTGCCTGCCTTGGCTTTCCAAAGCGCTGGGATTACAGGCATGAGCCACCACGCCTGGCTCATTTGTGTTTTTTATATTGTCTCTTACTATGAGATATATTGAATTTAGGTGACTTTCTTAAAACTTACTTTATCAGGCCGGGCGCAGTGGCTCATGCCTGTAATCTCAGCATTTTGGGAGGCTGAGGTGAGTGAATCATGTCAGGAGTTCGAGACTAGCCTGGCCAACATTGTGAAACCCTGTCTCTACTAAAAATACAAAAAATTAGCTGGGCATAGTGGCGGGCACCTGTAATCCCAGCTACCTGGGAGGCTGAGGCAGGAGAATCACTTGAACCCAGAAGGTGGAGGTTGCAGTGAGCTGAGATCATGACACTGCACTCCAGCCCTGGCGACAGAGTAAGACTCCATCTCAAACAAACAAACTAACTTACTCTATCATAATCTGATATGAGGATAAGCTATCTGTCTAGTCAGATCCAAGATGTCACTGTAGTACATCGGGGATGCAATGCAAAAAAAAGGTGCAGTTTCTTAAATGCAATCAAGGAACATTTCTCATATTGTTTGCAGAAGCATAAAAATACAGGAGAAAAGCAAGTAGACCCTCTAAATTTGTCTAATTATACATTCCTATTAGTGTCATTGCTGTGGTCTAGCCTACATACACAGCTTGTTTTTCTGTTTGGGCCTCTATTTTGGAAATTCTTTTAAAATACTGCTCAATTTTAGAGATAGTATAGAACTAACAGCAGGTGGTAAAAATGTGTATTTGGGTTTTTACATGAAAAAGAATAACAGATCATATTTTGGATTATAATTTTAAACCTGAATTTTATTTAAATCTAAATGGATAACCCTCCCAAAAGGTGGCAGCTATAATCATTAATAGCATAAGTGCTATTCAAGTACTAGTGTAGAGTCAGTTCTTTAGTAACTGTGTAAACTCTTATGTTGTCATTTCCTTCAACCAGTCCATCAAGGAATGCAAATTAATTTTAATATTATTCAAATCAGAACCCAAATGTGGAGAAACCCCAGATATGTTGTAAATACCTTCTGTCCACAGGTGTTTTGGGGAACACTCATGCTGTGGGGAAATGTGTCTTCGACAGCATCCTTTTGGGAAGGCAGTTTGTCAATACACCTCAGAAATCCTCGAAATTCATATATTTTGAACTACTTCCTGGAATTTATCATAAGGCATTGCACAATATTTATGTTTAAGATGTCATTACAGAGTCATTTAACATAGCAATAAAGTAGAAATAAATTGAAAAAGAGCGCTCTGCTCAAAAATAAGATAATGACAAAATAAATTTAGATAGATTAGTACCATGGAATAATATGCCACCATTAAAACCCGGATACTTATATAGCATTAATCAAAAGTAGTGGAAATCTAAGTTGTACAGAATGCGATCTTGATGGAAGAAACTCACTTTCTATATGCATGGGAAGAAGACTGAAATAACAGTAGTTCCTTAGGATGGCAGAATTTATTGAAGAAATTATTGAGCATCAGAAGCAGTACAGTGTAATGACAAAGAACATGGAGTTTGCAGCCAAACTCTGTGGCTTCAAGTCCAGGCTCAACCATTCATTATGGGTAAGACCTTGGACAAACTATTTAATTCTCTGTGCCTCAGTTTTCTCACCTGTAAGATGGGAATTAATGACATTTACACAGTGGGGTTGTTGTGAGTTTAGATAAGTTACTATGTTTGAAGTAGTTACAATCTGCTTGGTGCGTAGGAAATGCTATGTAAATTTCATCACTATTATTATTTTTATGTGTTCAGCACTGCGCTAAGTGCTGGGTACACATTGATAATGGAAAGACAAAGTCTTGTCTGTAGAAAACTCATAGTCTGGAGGAGGAAACAAATCTTTCCCAAATAATCACATAGATCAATAATGAAAAAGCATGATAAATGCTCTGAAGAAAACCAATATGGTGTTTTTAGACATAATAATTGGGGGAGAACCTAGTTAGACTGTAGAGTCAAAGCATGCCTCCAGGCAGAAGTGGCATCAAGCTGAGATTTGAAAGAAATCATATCGGATCTGGAGAGGAGCAGCATGTCTGTGAAAGCCCTGAGAGGTTAAGTGTTGGGTACAGGGGAACGGGAGGGAAGGGCAGGGCTAGGGTGCTGGGGTCCCATGAGCAAGGGGAAGGTAGCTCAGAGAAAGGGAAACTGTAGGACAGGCCTGATGGAGGGGAGGGGATGTCCGGTGGTTTATCCCAGGGCCACAAGGAGCCTCTGGAGGGGTCTCAGCAAGGGAGGGCTGTGGCCTGATTTCCTTTTGAAGATCACTCCAGTTCTGGAGTGCATGTCGCCTTGGAGATGAGGGTGAGGGGATATGAAGTTGGAAAGAGGCATTGGGCCAGGAAGGGCAGGAGGTGGAGGTAATGGAGGTGAGGTGGCTTAGGGTGGTGACAGGGGTGATGCCAGAAGAGAACAGATGACAGACATTTTGGAGGAAGTAGCAGTAAGACTTGGAGATGTGGTGTCGGGGGTGGAGAGGGCTCAGGTCAGTGTCCACACTTTTCTCTTGAGTCAATGGGTAGCTGGAGGCCCCATTCATGGGTCTGGGAGGAGAGCAGTGGGTCAAGAGGCACATTTTCTTCCCTTCCCTTTTCTTTTATATTACATATTTTCTCCAATAAACGAGAAAAGACAGTATTCAGTTTTAAAAGTGTTTAGACGTAGGCCAACTTAAAATTATTTGCTGACAAAAGTACAGGTAACGAACAGACCAGGAAACAGAAAATGCAGCAAGGAAAGAGATATCAAAGAATGCATGTGATTTGCTGGGATTGCACTTTTTGGTGTTTATGTTTATGGAATAGACTATTTTTTGAAAAAAAAATCAGATCATAATGTAGTCTGATGGGTAGCCTGTTTTTAAATCCCTGTAAAATATATCAAGGGCGTTTTCTCACATCACTAATTATGCTTAAAAAGGTATTTGTAATGTTTTTGATTGATACACAATATTTTTACATATTTACAGGATACACATGTTATTTTTATACATGCATACAATGTGTAATGACCACATAAGGGTGTTTAAGATAAGGGTATGTATGTTCTTGGCACCTCAAATGTTTATTTCCAGAATATACAAGAAACTCAACAGGAAAAGGATCTTTGTGTTGGGAACTTTTCAAATCTCTTAGCTGTTATGAAGTATACAATACATTGCTGTCATCTATAGCCACTACTGTGCTACTGAACACTAGAACGTATTCCTACTGTCTAACCTCATGCTTGTACCCATTAAACAACCCCTCTTCATCCCTTCCCCACAACATTCTAGCCTCTGGTATCTATCTTTGGACTCTCTACTCCATAAGATAAACTTTTTTTAGCTCCCATATAGGAATGAGAGCATGTGACATTGGCTTTTCTGTGCCTGGCTTATTTCACTTACCATAATGACCTCCAGTTCCATCCGTGTTGCAACAAATGACAAGATTTCATCTTTTTATGGTTGAATAATATTTCATTGTCTATATAAACCCCCTTCATCCATTCATCTGTTTATGAACACTTGGTTTATTCCATATCTTGGCTATGGTGAATAATGCTGCAATAAACATGGGGATGCAAGTACCATTTTGAGATACTGACTTTCTTTCCTTTGGATGAATACCCAGTAGTGGGATTGTTGGATTTTATGGTATTTCTATTTTTAGTTTTTTGAGAAATCTCCATACTACTTTCCATGATGACAGTACTAATTTATATTCCTGTCGACAGTGTATGAGTTCTCTTTTTTCTGCATCCTCGCTAGTATTTATTATTTCTTATATTTGATACTAGTCATTCTAACTGGAGCGAGATAATATTTCACTGTGGTTTCACATCATGCATCTCACATCGTGCATTTCCCTGATGATTAGTGATGTTGAGCATTTTCCTGTATACCTGTTGGCCATCTGTATGTCTTGTTTTGAGAAATGTCTAGTTGTGTCTTTGCCCACTTTTTAATGGGATTACTTGTTTATTTTACTGTTGAGTTGTTTGAGTTTCTTGTATATTTTTGATATTAAGCCCTTGTGGGGTGAACAGTTTGCAAATATTCTCTCCCATTCTGCAGGTTGTCTCTTAACTCTGTTGATTGCTTCCTTTGCTGTGCAGAAGCTTTTTAGTTTAATATAGTCCCATTTGTCTATTTTTGTTTTTATTGTCTGTGTTTTTGAGGTTTTAGTCATAAAATCTTTGCTTAGGCCAAGGTCCTGAAGACTTTCCCCTGTTCTTTCCTAGTAGTTTTATAGTTTTAGGTCTTTCATTTAAGTCTTTGAATCCAGTTTGCGTTGATTTTTGTATGTGGTCAGAGATAGGGGCTTAGTTTTATTCTTTTGCATATGGATATACAGCTTTCTCAGCACCATTTATTAAAGGAGGTACCCTCCGTCCTTCCCTCCCTCCCTCCCTCTCTTCCTCTCTTTCTTTCTTTTCTCTCTTTCTTTCCTTCCTTCCTGCCTTCCTTCTTCTACCTGGTTCAAGCGATTCTCCTGCCTCAGCTTCCTAAGTAGCTGGGATTACAGGCATGCACTACCATGCCCAGCTAATTTTCATGTTTTTAGTAGACATGGGGTTTCTCCATATTGATCAGGCTGGTCTCAGTCTCCTGACCTCGTGATCCACCCACCTCAGCTTCCCAAACTGCTGGGATTACAGGCATGAGCCACCACACTCAGCCTAGAGGGTACTCTTTCCCCAGTGTATGTTCTTGGCACCTTTGTTGATGATCAGTTGGCTGTAAATACATGTATTTACTTCTGGGTTCTCTATTATATTTCATTGGTCTACATGTCTACTTTTATACCAATATTATTCTGTTTTGGTGTAAAACATAGTTTTAATAGCTGTATAGTATCTTGTTTCGTGGACATACAATATTTTATTTAATTAGTTATTAGTCATTTAGATTATTTTCATTTTCCCTCTATTATAGAGACCAATGACTCTTATTAGAGTTTTTTCTTTGAATGCATGAATAATAACTTAAGGTGAATTCCTGGAAATGGAATTGTTCTTCTGAAAGTTCTTAGTATTTTTTTTTGTTCCTGCTACCTCTTGACCTCTTCTTTAACTTCTTTGGGGGACACTTTGCTTTGCGTGTGTTACCTTCACTTTCTCCTTTCTCTCTTTCGTTCTCCTCCTCTTTCCTCTTCTCCTCATTTTTCTTAACCTGTTGATTCTCAGCTCATTGGGGAGTTTAATCCATTTAAATTATTGTTATAGGCAGTGCATTTGGTTTCATATTATTTTATGCTTCCTTGATTTTTATATTTTGGACACAAGCTACATTTTCTTTCTTTTCATTTCTTTCAAAGTTTATGAGTGTTCCTGTTTTTCCAGCCTGGCATCATGCTAGGCACACAGCAAACATCATGGAAAAACAAATGTGTTCTGTTCATAATTCTACTAGTATTTGCTGTTTTCATTCAAGTTTTTCAGAAGCATTATCCAGCATCTTTCTGTAAGTATCATGGTCAATGCTAAAATGCCCTATTTTCTCTTACTTCTATTAGCTTTTGTTCCATTTATTTCATTATAAACATTAAAACTTCTCTTATTGGTATTATTCTTTACTGTACATAGAAGCCTGCTTTATTTGTACTCTGTTAGTGCAAAAAGAATTTTCTAAACATTTTCACGAAGCAGCAGTAGATCATTTGCAAAGTATTGTTCTTCTGCTGAGTGTCTCGGGCATAGTTCCTTCTCCTTTGTTCTGCATGTTGATCTTTTCCCCTCTTTATTCACCTCCAGACTGTGTCCAGACCCTGTTTTTGTCCACAGATGGGGCCTGGGTGGTCCTTTATCTCTTCTCTCTTTTTATGAGATATTTGATATTTGAATCCTCCTTTCAGGACTGCGGCAAGGGGATGGCTGTGCATGTCTCCATCTGATGTGTATGGACAGCAGTCTCCTGCCCAGATACCTTGCTCTACACAGGGCGGTTGCTCTACTTCACTTTATTCTTGCTCTTAGGTATGCCAAAACAATCTAGACGGTAAGAGCAGTAATTGTCAGTGAGCACAACCAACCCATAGTTTTGTTATATGCCCTTACCTATAGGATTTGACAGTTGAGTCATCACCTACCAGAATACATTGTGTCACAGTATACTCCCTTTCTATTCAGTGGTTTGCTGGGAATATCAGTAATTGATTATAAGGTCATAGAAAGAATGGAATATGTGTGTGTGTGTGTGTGTGTGTGTGTGGTGTATAAGATGGTAGGGAGGGGGAAGAAAGAAAGAGAGAGGTGCTGTGGTTCAGTCACCTTCAAAGTTATCAGTGTGAATTAATAGAGTTTAGAAACCCGGGGCAGTGAGATAATGGGAGAAGGGAAGGACCATTTACCATCTAAATATCTGTTATCTCTATAGCCATGTTCATAGCATATCACAGCAACAGATATTTACTTTAAATTTATTCAATTTTTTTCATTAAGAAAGGTTTAATTATATTTTATTTAATCTTTAATTAGCAGGCAAATTTGAGGTTCACTTTGGAAAGGTCTCTTGAACAGTGTTAAAATGAAATACTTTAGCATTTAATGAGTCAGTTCTCAGGTCTCCTCCATGACTAATTTCTCAGTCTTCTGATGGCTGAGATTGAAAACAAATGGGCATTACAATGACTTCCTTCTTAGCCTTTCTGCAGCATCGTTCCTTTGCCAGGATGTGAATAATTATTTGGATGTTAGAGTGTATGGATGGTTTTGAGGACCAAGCTTAGATGCTCGCCGGCAGGAAGAGTCATGCCTAAAAGCAGCTCATCCGGAGAGAGATCCAAGATGGCCGATTAACAACAGCTCAGGGTTGTAGCTCCCAGTGAAAGCGGAGAGAGCGAGTGGACGCCGCACTTTCAGACGAATTCTTGTTGCCCACAGACTAGGAGATTCCCGGCGGAGGAGCCACACGGGTCGCCAGCGCGACTTTTTTGGCCGGCGCGGCTATTTTGCCGGCGCCCC